>JBBPFD010000162.1:0-44557 GCA_038363315.1 Mugilogobius chulae
GACATGATCATCATATAAATAGATAATAAATATTACATATCAAATACAGGTTAGTCTGGTCAAGTAATGTGTTTGAGCCATCAGTCTCACAGTCGCTGGAACAAAGCTTTTATAAAAGCGTGTGGTGTTAGTCCTGATACTGTCAGCCCGTTTTTGTCTCAGGCTGTAGTTGCAGTGCTTATGTTTAAACAGAGAGTAAACAGGGTGACTGTAGTCTTTCATTATTCTCTCTGCTCTTTTCCGACAGCGTTGTGTGTAGATTGTTTCTGTTGACGGTAGATTTGTCCCTAACATTTTCTCTGCAGTCTTAATGACCCTCTGAAGAGCCTTCCTTTCTGCTGTTGTGGTGTTTCCATACCACACAGTGATCCCAGTGCAGAGGATGCTCTCAACAAGTCCCCTGTAGGCCTGAGTGAGTGGACGCTGCTTCAGCCCTGATTTCCTGAGCATCCTGATAAAGTAGAGCCGCTGCTGGGCTCTCTTCACAGTGGCAGCAGTGTTCTGTTCCAGCTCAAGTCTGATGTTATCTGCAAGCCCAAAATTGTAACTGTCAACCTGCTCCACTTCTGTTCCTTTGATGGTGAGAGGTATAGGAGCCGGAAGGTTTCTCCGGAAGTCTATGACCACTTCTTTAGTCTTGTCAATGTTGAGTATGAGATTGTTCTCGTCTCCATAATTGACAATGTTCTTCACAGTGCTCCTGTACCCAGACTCATCCCCCCCTCTGATAAGACCCAGAATCGTTGTGTCGTCCGCATATTTAATAATGATGGTATTGTTATGCTTTGAACACAATCATGAGTGTAGAGGGTGAAAAGTTTTGGGCTCAGACAGCATCCTTGAGGTGACCCGGTACTTAATGTGAGTTGATCAGAGACCCGTTGTCCTATCCTCACCACCTGAGGTCTTTCAATCAGGAAATCCAGAATCCAGTTACAGGTGGGAGTAGGAATGCCCAGCTCCGCCAATTTCTCTATCAGCCTTACTGGACGTATAGTATTAAAGGCGGAGCTGTAGTCTAGAAAAAGTGTCCTGACATACGTTCCGCTATAGTCCAGGTGTTGCAGGACATGGTGGAGAGCCACAGACACAGCATCATCTACTGATCTGTTAGGGCGATAAGCAAACTGCAGCGGGTCGATGGTATCAGGAACGATGTTGTTTAAGTGGACAAGGACCAGTTTTTCCAGACACTTCATGGCTACTGGAGTGAGCGCCACGGGCCTATAGTCGTTCAACGTGGAAATAGAAGTTTTTTTAGGCACCGGGACAATAACAGATGACTTAAAAATGCGTGGCACCACTGCTTCCATGAAGACCAGTTAAAAATGTCAGTGTAAACTCCAGCCAGTTGTTCCCCACATGTCTTCAAAACTCGTGGGGAGACGCCGTCTGGACCACAGCCTTGTGAGGGTTCACCTGCTTCAGAGCCTTCTGGACCTGCGAGTGTGTCACCTGAAACACAGAGTCCTTTGGGTCAGAGGGAGCCTTAGAAGGAGTGTCTGTGTTCAGTCTATCAAATCGGGCATAAAAAGTATTTAGGCTGTCTGGCAAAGTGACATCTTTAGAGTCTGTAGATGTTGTGTTTTTTTTATAGTTTGTCACTGCTGGATCCCCTTCCCACATGCTCCGTGTGTCATTGTTCAAGTATAGGTTATCAAGCTTTAGAGAGTAAGCTCTCTTTGCAGTTCTGATAGATTTTTCTACTTGATAGCGGGCTATTTTATACTCTGTGCCATCCCCTGAATTAAAAGCTTCCCTTCTCCTTTTTATATTTTGCCTTATGATGTTATTGAACCAGGCCTTTTGATTAGGGAAGACACGCACTGTTCTGGGAGGGGCACATATAGCTGTGCACCAGCTGATATAGTCACTGACAGTCTCTGTGTATTCATGAATGTCATTTGCGGCTGCCCTAAATATATTCCAGTCAGTTGCTTCAAGGCAGCCCTGTAAGCTGGTCTGTGCACTATGAGTCCAGGTGTTAACGGTTCTCACAGTGACTGGGTGTGCCCTGAGCCGTTTAGTGTAGACTGGTTTTAGCCTAATCGCACATGATCTGACTTGCCAAATGTGGTCTTGGTTCAGCACTAAATGCATTTTTAATATTACAGTAGCAATGATCCAATATCTTATTTCCTCTGGTTGGAAAAGTCACAAATTGGTGAAATTTTGGCAGAGTTTTCCTGAGATTGCAATGATTAAAATCTCCCACGATAATAAAAGCGGCATCAGGATATGAATTTTCATGTTCGTTTATCATGTGATGCAACTCCTTTAGCGCTGATTCCTCCTGAGCCGAGGGAGGAATGTAAACAACACTCACAATAATACATTGTAGCTCTCTAGGTAAATAAAATGGCCTTAGTTTTAATGTCAAGTACTCCACACTCTCAGAACAGGATTTAGAGATGATCTTACAGTCAGTACACAGGATTGCTTGACGAGTGCCAGCGTTCCTCCGCCACGAGTCTTGCCGCTTTCCACAGCGCTCCTGTCTCCCCTGTAGACGGAGTAGCCGTCAGGTGTGACAGCCGCGTCCGGTGTCTTTTCTCCCAGCCAAGTCTCGCAGAAACACAGCATAGAGCAGTCTCGTATGTCCCTCTGTGTAGATATTCGTGTGAGGAGTTCATCCATTTTATTTACTAGTGACTGACGTTTGCAAACAGCACCACCGGGAGCGTTAGCCTGCCGCTGCTAACTTGACGGCGTAGTCTCCTTGCTGCTCCACCACGCCTGCCCCGTCTTCGCTTCTGCTTCCGCTCTGGAGGGCTAGTCGCTGTGTTGCGTGCTAGCTCTGGGCATAAACTCAGTACGTTTGACTCAAAATGACCAAGGTGGCTTAATTCCCTTAGCTGTAGTAGAGTCGCCCGATCATATTGTCCAGCAAGTCTCACTGTTGCTTCAACACGACAGAAAAAAGCAAGGAATATGAGAAAAATAAGCAACTTGGCCCCGAGAGCTCCGCAACGTCGCCTTCTGGGGAGCGCCATCATTAAACGAAAGTTACCTGGGCTCACACTGCCTCCAGTCCAACTCAGTGGTGACTCACATTATCTCCGGAGGTCTGTAGTCCTGCTGCAGACACAGGCTCTGCTGCCGAGACCCCAAACTCACGGAGGTTCACGCTCTGGGAGAATATGCGATCACTGACACATGTAGATGTAAACAAAGAACAAATGCGCCGAGTTTTGGGCTGTTTTAACGTTATATAATAAAGACTAAGCAGGGGAGCTTTATTTACATCCTCTGTGTTATAGATAGTCGTGTATATGTTGAGTCTTGTTGAGCTGTCTCTGTGGCTTTGTTTGTCATAATTCTTTCACAAATGTAAGTAATTACAGCGACTGCACAAGCTAACCTCCAAACTAAGACTATAAAACACGTCTCAATAATTATGTTAAAAAAATTTACACAAAATGTTGTACCACTTAAGATATAAAGTCGTCTTGTGAAGTTTAATATTCGCAAATTCCAGTTTCCAGAGCGTATGCGTTCCCGTGAGGAGGGGATGCATTTTTTGGCAGGCATGGCCGTACCGGAGACACCGGACTGGACTGTACGCCGTGTGAGCAGCCCGATCTCACAAGAAAGCGTACATATACCACGACATAACGCAACATGTAAATTGCGTATGATTGCACGAGTTCACAGCTGTTTTGTGTAATTATAGTACGTGTCACAGTCCCCGTTCATTTCAATGGTGGTTGTTAAGATGTGTTCTTATTTATGAAAATTAACAAAATCCTACATCTAATCTTAACCTACCCAAGCCCCAACCCTAATGTTAACCATTTTAGTAACTTTTTGCCTGAACTTAGCTGTTTTCACCTGAAGAAAACGTCTCCACGTGGCTTCAACCAAATCTCGTGTCATTTTTACGCTTTTTCATATCGTGCTATATGTACGGCGTAACATAAGTACGCAAACAGGACTGATATCGTGCTAAAAATACGCTATTTTTGTGTCGTGCTATATGTACGCCTTCTTGTGAGACTGTGTTGGTGTGAGTCACTCTCGAACTTTTCAAGTTAAGTAAAGACTTCAATGTCTGCACTGGAGTTGGACTGGTGAGCCCGATCTCACAAGAAAGCGTACATTTACCACGACATTACACAACATGTAAATGAGGTATGATTAGCACGAGTTCACGGCCGTCCTGCATAATTATAGTACGCGTCACAGTCCCCATTCATTTCAATGGTGGTTGTTAAGACGTGTTCTTATTTATGAATATTAATGAAATCCTGATTCTAATCTTAACCTGCCCCAAGCCCCAGACCTAATCTTACCCATTTTAGTAACTTTATGCCTGAACTTACCCGTTTCACCTGAAGAAAACGTCCCCATGTGGCTTCAATTAAAACTCGTGTTTTTTTTACGCTTTTTCATATCGTGCTAAATGTACGGCGTAACATAAGCACTAAAAACAGCTGTGAAGTTGTAGTCCAAATACGCTGTTTTTGTGTCGTGGTAAAAGTATGCCCTCTAGTGAGACTGTGTTGGACTGGTGCAGTGTGAGCCCGGGGTAAGTCTGGAAAAATGGCACAAAACTATTCTCATACTAAACTTGACAAAAGTTTTTTCTGTCTGTGTGAGTTCATGCTTTGTGTGTGTGTGAAGCGTATGGTTTAGATCAGAGGTCAGGAGGAGGAGAGCTCTGCAGTGTCAGGACCATGTATTATCTATGTTGTGAATACAAATAATTACTACTGCTACAGGGGATGTATGGGAGATGGAGCAAGATAGGGCTAAAAGATAAACTCAAAAAATAATAATAATAATAAATCAAGAGAGAGAACTTAAGCGGGACTTGAAAATGCAATATTTTCTCCTTTCTCTCTTCTTATCTCTCCCCTTTCCCTTTCTAATCTTTCTCACCCCCCTCTCTTTCTCTACCTCATTGATTTCTGCCTTCTCTTTCTTTCTCACCCTCTCTCTTTCCCTTTTGCTTAATCTCTCGTTCCCTCTCTTCCCTTTCTCTCCTCTCTCCCCTTTCCCCTTCTCCTCTTTCTCACTCTCAGCCACCTCTTTCTTTCTCTCTCTCTCTCTTTCCCCTCTCTCCCCCATCTCTGCTTTCTCTCTCCCTCCTCTCTCCTTTCTCACTCTCTTTCTCTCCCCCTCTCTCACATTCTTTATCTCTCTCTTTCCCCTCTCTCACTTTCTGTTTCCCCTCCTTTCTCCCTCTGTCATTCTTTTCCCTCTCTCTATCTCTTTCTCTCCCTCTCACTCCTCTCTCTCTCTTCCTTCTCTCTTTCTCTCCTCTCTCTTCCCTTTCCCCTTCTCCTCTTTCTCACTCTCAGCCACCCTCTTTCTTTCTCTCTCTCTCACTCTCTTTCTCTCTTAGCACTCTCTCTCTCCCCCATCTCTGCTTTCTCTCTCACCTCCTCTCTTTCTTTCTCTCTCCTTTCTCACTCTCTTTCTCTCCCCCTCTCTCCACTTTCTTTCTTTCTCTCTCTCTCTTTCCCCTCTCTCTCCCCCATCTCTGCTTTCTCTCTCCTGCACTCTCTTTCTCTCCCCCTCTCTCTACATTCTTTATCTCTCTCTCTTTCCCCTCTCTCACTTTCTGTCTTCCCCTCCTTTCTCCCTCTGTCTTTCTTTTCCCCCTCTCTATCTCTTTCTCTCCCTCTCACTCCTCTCTCTCTCTCTCTTCCTTCTCTCTTTCTCTCTCTCTCTTTGACTCACTCTTCCTCTTTTCCCTCGCTCTTTCTCTCTTATATCTAAAGAATCTACTCATAATATCAAGTTGCATCGACACAAACATTTAAGTTCATTTAACTTATCGACCCAGGACTTTTTACAGTGAATAAAAACACTGATTTAATTTAAAGTTTAACTGTTCTTTTTAGCTTAAAACCCACAAACAAAATACAAAATCCATCTGCGACAAAAGAAACCGTCGCCATTGTTCACAAAATCAATTCCTTCTGTGGCCGTGGTTTTCTCATTAGCTCTTATCTCTTAATCCTGCGTTTTCTTATTCTCCGTAATAACTCTGCGTCGGCCTGTTTAAACATTAACGATTCTTTGTGTTTTTCTGACTCACCTCGACGCGTTTCTCTTCAGAGCTGAGCGGCGGCCATGACAGTTCATTAACAGCTGTCAGTCAAAGTAAAACTACGCCGCTGCTGTTTAAGCTCGCGTTATCTTCTCCACAGTCATTTGCATTTTGTATTTTAGAAGTCAACACAACGCACCTGCTCAGTCAATAATATTAAGTTTAAACCATAATTACACTTTGACTCTCTCTTTGTCAGGCGTTCTGTCTTCTTGATTTGTGTTATCCTCTGGCTGCATCTACAAAAAGGAAATAATCAAAGCTAGCTTGCCCGACATCTAATCTGAGTCATATGGACTAAAACAGCAGAGACTTTAGATCGTCATTTGGTCACTGTGAGTTCATTTGTACCAAAAAAACCAGGAAATACTGGCGGATTTAAAAAAAATTCAACAGACATATATGACATTTTATTAGTGAATAAAGCAGAAACAATGGATCGAAGCTGATATAAAAAACGTACTTGACCACACAGTCCTAAAGTATGCGGTCATGCATTGAGAGAGTTAAACTGTCTTGAGCAATGGAGCTGTCATTCTGTTTACATTTTTGTTCAGATTTCTATATACATAAAATGTCCCAATATCATAATTTACGTCACAAAGATCAAAATTTCAGACTATGCCTCTAAGACTTGTATGATTATTCATGCATGAATTACCATATACTTGTAAAGTTTTTGATTTTTGTATACATGTATGGGATAGCACCATAAATTAAATGAATGACAAATCTGTGTGTAACAGGCGCAAGAATAAAATGCCGTTGAAGCAATTTACACTGAATATTCTGAAGTGAACCCAACAGGTCCAAAGCCCATCAGTCGAAACGACATTTTGCTCTTTGTTCCGTTGTGCAAAGCTGTTTTTACATCACTGAAAGAAAGACTGCTGCATTATAAACATTTAATGCACTTTCCTCTAGATGTTCTTTTTGTCCTGTTCCTGGTCCGTTTACCGTTTAAACAGATTGATGTAGGCGTGCAGTCCAGTCATGTCATGTTGTTTGTTTTGTGCAGTTTTCACAAGAACGACGTTTATACATTTATTTAAAATGATAAAAGACTGAAACATGGTTTCCTTGATTGAGAAAACAACAGCATTCACAAGTATCTGCTGACGCGTTCAGCGTGAAGATGGTTTTCAAATCCTGTCGCAGGTTATCACTTCGTAAAACTCTTAGAGCTGAACAGCAGAGCCCAGACGCAAATGGCCGCAAATAACTGAACTCAAGCACTCAGGGTATTGACTAACATTGAAAATGAACGTAAAACACACAGCTGTCTGTGAACAATATAATTAAGAACAAAAATGAATACAATATTAGGGGATTATGGTATGAAAATAGTTTTCTTTACACTCACACAGCATGTGCGTCAAATGAAAAATAAACAAACAGTGTTGTCTCATAGCTAGTAGTGCTTCTCATATTTAAGAGCATGTGAGATGACACAGTGTGTCTTTGTGTAAAATCCAATTTACTACGAGCACAGTGTTACATTATTTACATTGATGAGGCGATGTTTTTATTTTTTCCTTGTTACACTTGTTTTTCTACCAAATACAAATAAATACCAGGCCACTTAATAAAGTCATGCTCACACTGTACATGATCTGGAGTCTGTCAAAATGAGCTTTTACAGAGAGCGTTACGATCTTTACCTGACAATGCACCTTCTTACTTCTAATAGTAAATGTGTCTGCTCTGGTGCTGAGTCTTCCGTGGGAAAGCTGTTCAGAGTCCTGTCCATCTGTGTCACACACATTCTGCTGCAGCTGCCGGTGTGTCTGTGCACCTCCACACATCTGTGGTTTGTGAGCTTAGCTGTGTAAACAGAGAGTGTGAGCCTCAGATACTCGACATGTCTCAGTTTGAGTTTGTTAGGCCTGGGCTGGACATTTTGTGCAGCCCAAGCCTAACACGTCTTTGATGCAAAAACGTGTTCATACCATTGGTGTAACTTTACGTAGGACCAGTGTGAACATCTCCACACCAATTCTGAGCCAACAGAGACAGTTCCCACCAACTTCTCACAAAATCTCAGTGTCTTCCTACATGCATGCATCTACAGTCAGCTGGGGGCTATAAACTCTTTCTTTCCCCGCTCCTAATGCGATCTTTGTGTGTGTTTTCTTCAAGACCTCTCTCTCACTTTCTCTCTCTCCTCCGACGGGTCCCACAACTGTCAGCTGTGTCCTCCTCAAAGTAACCTGTGCCTCCTTCGTTACGTATAACGAACAGTTCCTTGTGCTGTTCCCTGCAGCACAGATTGCCTGCCCTGGAGAATGCCGTGCACCTGGAAATACGCTGTTCCATCTTCTCCAAGCGCAGACCTGGAGCGGACTTTCTGGATCAAACAGCTTTTCGGTCTTTGACAGCAGCAGGGTTTGTGGGATGCAGAGAAGAAGAGAAAGGCCTGGTCAGGAGCAGGTGAGCGCAGGGAGAGTGTGATGTGTGTAGAACCAGGGCTTCTACACCTTTGGTTCATACAAGGTGAAGAAATGATAATTATAATCAAACTAAAAGTTCATTCTATCTTTCTGATTGTTCCATAAATCCGTTGAACATGTTTTGTGCTCTGATGTGTAATTGTGCAGTTTTTCCTCTTTGGCTCACTGCTCAGTTCGACTTTCTTCCTCTGATTGTATATTTTAGCTGAAATATGTCAGAAAGGTGTCAGTTTCCTCTCTGAAGAGAAAACACAGACGTTTTGTGTGTTTTAAAAATAAAACCAAAAATACAGCTGCAATTTGTGGTTTTAAACAAACAGAACGAGTCAAAATATCGGAAAAGTCAGTCAGCGAGGACCAACAAACAACCTGAGCACGGACACAGGATTGAATGAAGTCATAAATCATACTAACGTCTTTGTAATGAACAGGCAAGGACAAAAATAGAGCTGTTTCTGTGTGAATGTGATGAGTGTTAAATACAGCTGCAGAATATTTGTAACAGTTTTAATAACTATAACTATTATAAAACATACAGTTCAAAATTGTGTAACTTCCCAACAATAAAAACAAGTAGGGTAAAAACTGCTGTTTGTTACAAAAAAACTTTACTGTGCAGATTCTTGGCTTTACAGTTTAAACAGAAAGTCTTCTTTCACTTTCTCTGGAGTTAGATCGCGGAGGCATCGGTCTGAGCAGGAATGCCCAGACTTCCTGTTCCACACACAGTTTGTCCAGCTCTCCTGGTAGAATTCAAAGGTTTTCTCATGCAGGCACAATGGGAAAACCTTTGAATTCTAGGTTCAAAGGTTTTCTCTTTGTTTTTCTCTTTTTCAGGAGGCACTGAGACTTTGTTCAGGAGGCAAGGAACAAATTTCTAAGCCACCTCAGCTGGCCCCTCTCGACGTGGAGAAGCAGTGGCTCTACTCCGAGTTCTCCAAGTACCCTGTCTCTAAGGAAGCGCCCAGCCATCCTGCGGAGGAAACTTATTTAGACCCAAAGCTAGTTGTACTCAAGTATGATCTTGAGGTATTGGTCTCGTCTCGGACTCGAGCACATTTGGACTTGGTCTTGTCTTGGACTCAGTCCTGTTTTGGACACTGAGACCACAGTTATTAGCACCAGGCTCTGCTAAACTTGCACCAAGAGTGTTGTAATAAGCTTTCACTGATTATTGTATAAAAATACAAAGTTGGTCTTGATGGATCTATAAAGTCTTGGTCTTGACCCTCGGTGGTCTTGGTCTTGTCTCGGTCTTGGGACTCTGCCCTTCTTTGGTCATGTTAACAACCTCAAACAAAGTTGGTGTTTTTCTTTTTTTTATATATATATTACTATCTATACTATTACGTTGCACACTACCATTACCGTGTCAGCAGAAAAACAGCGTCGCAGAACGTCTGAAAGTCCGGACTTTTTGGACACAGTGTTAAACTAAATTATGGAACACAAACTATAATAATAGAACACTTTTCCAGTGTGAATCAACCCCCTAAAACACTCACATTAAAACAAATGTCCCATATTTGTGCTGTGGTTTATAAGTCATTCATCAGTCTGAGCTTTTCTCAGACGTTTTAAAGAGAGCAAAGTGAAACTGTAGTGGACCGCCCAAGCCCAGCCAATCAGAGCGCTGCGTTCTGCTTCTGATGAGAACTAATATACTTTATTTTCCTATTTGAGCAGTACACAGTGACTTTAATCTTTCACAAAGCTGCATTTATAAGACATAACTTACTAATTTACAAGTGAAAAGTCAGACACTTCAGCTTTAATCACCACAAAGTCACTTCTCATAATTTGCTGCATTCACCGAAAACATTATTCAGAATTCTGTCTAATTTTAACCGTCCTTTTGTGCAACGCTCTTCCTGCTTCTGCTCCATCGTCGTGGTAACAGCTCGCAGCGTTTCATTATCTTTGCATGGGGCCAATAGCCGTAATGTTGAGTTATTCACAAAGCCCGTGTTTCCCGCAGAGACGAGTGTATTACGGAGCCTCCGCTGAGCTAAACGCGGGCTTTTATTGTGGAAGGTCATGCTGCTTCGGGCCTTTATTGTGGCGGGTAATGGATGCATTGTCGGAGAGCACAGAGGCACAGCTGGAGCGGAAATTTGGGGAAAAGGACGAGTTTTTAACAAGATTGTATTGAAGAGAATGAGGCGGACTGGTGGTTCTGAATGGGCTGTTTTGACTTGATGTTAAAACTGAAAGAACAGGTTGGACTGGTAGAGAAAAACACAAACACAAGTGCATAAATGGAATAAGTAATAAGAAGAACATGACCTGTACTAAATCGTAGGGGTGTACGCTGAAATTATGTTCGGTTTTGAATGTTGTCGTACACTTTCAGTTCAGGGTTATTTTATAAAAGGACATTAAATATTTGTACATTTCACTGTAAAAGAAACATTATTCTATTAATATTAAATTAATGCTGAAGAGCCCTGCAGCAGAAGATTGAGCTTGTGTTTATTTATTTATAAAATTATCTCTATAAATCTTGTATTTGCCCAGTGCGTGATTCAGTTAATGTTGCCTAAATGAACATGTTGCTCATGACGTGTATGCACAGTGTTTGTACATGAAACTGTTTCTGTTTGATCCACACAGATCTACTGAGCAAACATGTGAATGTGGAGATGGACTTTTTTCACCAGGAGCTGTGTGTGCAGGAGTTTACTATGGAAGTATACTTACAACTGGAAGATGAGTCCAAGATGGCGGCCCGTTGTTTTCAATGGCTTCTGCTCAGTGGCACACTGACGCCGAAAAAGAATTTTTACTTCCGCTCTGATTCCTGAATACGGGCTAGCGCCTCACACTATTGTGACGTCAAAAAGTGACCGCGTGATCAGTTCTGACCAATCAGAGCGATGGTGGCCTGAGCATGGGAAGGGAAGTAAGCGGTAAGCTAAGCTGAACACTGTTTAAGTGTTTAAGGCATTGAAAACATTGGAAAGTTTATGTTGTGAAACTAGAGAGAAATACCTTCAAAATGAGACCTCTGCTAAAGCACGGACAGTTTGAGCCGAAAAAGGCCATGACGCTCTGGAGACATTTTTCTTGGGCCCAACCGATGCAGTTTAGTGAAGTGGCCATATCACCAACCGAAGAAAGAGGAGGCGGAGTCCAATCCAGCTCTGATAACACATCCATGGAGTTTCCTCACAGAGAGCCGTGTGGCTGTGACTGTGTGAACTACAGGTGAATGAGATGCAGCAACAGCGGTGAGTCCAAATCTTCGTTTTTTTTTCTCGCGATGATTCTAAAGTGTTTACGAGTCATGTAAATCCATCAGAAAAATTCACGCAGCACCAAGTAAGTAGCACAGATGAATAATAATAATAGACCCAGGAATGAAGTTTTCAAAAAAAAAACGCTGCCATTACATTGCTTAATAGTGTCTGTGTAAAAACATGTCACATGTGAACAATAGTTCCGTCTTGGTCACGCAAAATCACATTAATTTACAGTGGTCCCTGGTTTATGGCGGGGGTTAGGTTCCAAAAATAACCAGTGAAAGGCGAAACCCGCGAAGTAGTTTTACCAGTAATTTCCGTTGATAACCTGGTTCTGATGTTAGTGTCTTTTGTACAGGTAATAATGCGCTGAACACATGATTCACCGCCAGATACAACAGCGCGAGTCGTTTATGTGACGTTTAGAGAGGGACGGTGCTGTGTGTGTTCGTCTGCTCTGCTTTTGGCACGTTGCCCGTCCCGCTGCTCCACAGCCGACCGCAGAGCCACGAATCACACAGGCTCCAGAGCCGACACCAAACACATCCAGACTCTAGTGAAGTCACAACACGCTCCTCAAACACATCCAGACTCTAGTGAAGTCACAACACGCTCCTCAAACACATCCGGACTCTAGTGAAGTCACAACACGCTCCTCAAACACATCAGGACTCTAGCGAAGTCACAACACGCTCCTCAAACACATCCAGACTCTAGTGAAGTCACAACACGCTCCTCAAACACATCTGGACTCTAGTGAAGTCACAACACGCTCCTCAACACATCCGGACTCTAGTGAAGTCACAACACGCTCCTCAAACACATCCAGACTCTAGTGAAGTCACAACACGCTCCTCAAACACATCCGGACTCTAGTGAAGTCACAACACGCTCCTCAAACACATCTGGACTCTAGTGAAGTCACAACACGCTCCTCAAACACATCTGGACTCTAGCGAAGTCACAACACGCTCCTCAAACACATCTCTGAACTACACAAATGACGTTCCAGCGTGAACAAACTTATCATCGTAACTACGAGCTCAAAGAGTCAAATCCTCACCTGGAGAAACGTCTGAGCGTCAGGTCAGCTTCCCCTGCATGATCCAAACTGTCTCAAGTTTTATAAAAGAGCTTCTGTGCTGTTGCCTGTGAATGCTGCGATGTGATACGGTCCAAACAGTGAGTTTGAGAGAAAAGCACGCTACATTGCACGTCTATAGGACTGTAAAAAAAAAAAAAAAAAAAAAGGCAAAATTGCACTAAAAAAATCAGCGAAACAGCGAAACAGCGAAGCCGCGAAAAGGAACCATAATAGAGCGAGGGACCACTGTACATAAAAATGTTATTGAAACAGTTCACACACCTGTACCTTTACACCCCTAAAAACACTGTCAGAATTCTCTCAGATTTCATACTGACTCACATGTTCCTGGAAGGGATGCACAGATCCGTTGGTATGGTCCATGGTATCCGTTCAGCTGATATCATAGTTGTGCCTTTAATTGGAAATAATGAGACTAGTTTATTGACGAGTGTTGATCCAGAACGACTCATATTATTGGACATTTTAATCAGATTAAGTTGTTTAGTTGTGGCTTGCAATATACAGTACAGACCAAAAGTTTGGACACACCTTCTCATTCAAAGACTTTTTCTTTTTCATGACTATGAACATTGTAGATTCACACTGAAGCATCCAAACTATGAATGAACACATGTGGAAGTATAGGACATAACCAAAAAGTGTGAAACAACTGAAAATATGTCATATTCTAGGTTCTTTTGCTTTGATTACTGCTTTGCACACTCTTGACATTCTCTTGATGAGCTTCAAGAGTCGGTCACCTCAAATGCTCTTCCAACAGTCTTGAAGGAGTCCCAGAGATGTTTAGCACTTGGTAAACCCTTTTGCCTTCACACTGCGGTTCAGCTCACCCAAAACCATCTCGACTGGGTTCAGGTCTGGTGACTGTGGAGGCCAGCTCATCTGGCGCAGCACCATCCTGGTCATTCATGGTGTTTATATCTTCAGTGTGAATCTACAGTGTTCATAGTCATGAAAATAAAGGAGACTCTTTGAATGAGAAAGTGTGTCCAAACTTTTGGTCTGTACTGTATGACAAAATGTTTTTTGGTTTTGATTTTTCAGTCCTTACATTGATAATGGTTTATATCGAGTATTGGCTTATAATAATATTATATAAGACAAAGTATTGGAAAAAGCTGGATCGGTGGATGTCTAAATCCTGGTAGCGGAAATGTGATTGATAAATAATACACAGCATTTTCCAAAGCCCATCCAGGTGTGTCCCAGTTTGTAATTTTTGTAAATCTAATGACCCATAAACCAGACCCAGGAATTTTTTAAACAAAACAAAACACAGCTGAGAAAAGTCCCATAATGCTCATCTAAAAACCCGACTTCAGCAGTGATTTTCCTTCTTTCCTTCCTCCTCCTCTTCTCCTGCTCATCTTTGGCCTCTCGGCTCTTAACCTCCAAATGAAAACTCGCTCTCATTTCCATTTCTATAAACACCGAGCCGTACCTGAGCCGAACGACCTCGAAAGCAGAGAGAGCTGCCGGAAAATCGATGCGTTTCTCCTTGTTTTAACCCTGGCGGCGCTGAATGTGGCCGCGCGGGGGAAAACGCCGGTTCTGTGAGTGGAGCTGGGGCCTGCGGGCTTAATGACATGTGACTTATTTAAGCTGTTTAATATTCAAACTCCGCCAGGTCCCCGAAGGAAGAAGTCTTTGAGCCGAGCTGGTTACATCACATTTACATTTCTATTATATGACTCTACAGCTGCAGACTCTTCAATAAAACATTTGGAATCAATCTTGAATGTGAGGGAAGTGGATAATTGAATAATGGACAGATTAAGGCTCGTGCTGAATAACTATGAAGGTTTGGAGCGGCAGTTCTGACTTGAGCGGATCAGGGAAGGAGCTTAACTATATTTTAGTCATTACATTTGTTTATATGTTTGTGGTGTGGGATTTTGTTCCCATGTGGAAGAATCAAAAGAGTTTTCTGAGCTCATGGTTTATTTCCAAAAGAACAATTATGCTTAATTGAAAGTTGGTAGGGGTGCAGGGTAGCCAAGTGGTTAGAGCTCTGGCTTCCCAATAAGGAGGTTGTGGGTTCGACTCCCGGGTCGGACCATATCAACATCTCACGATCTCTCTGGGTGGAGTTTGCATGTTCTCCCCGTGTCACTGTGGGTTTCTCCGGTTTCCTCCCACCTCCAAAAACATGTATGTTTAGGTTAATTGGGCATCACTGTAAATTTTCCTTAGTGAGTGAATGAGAGAGTGAATGTTTGTCTGTCTAACCCTGCGACGAGTTGGCCACTGTCCAGGTGTTTCCCCGCCTAAGGCCCAAAGTCACTGGGATAGGCTCCAGTCACCCGCGACGCCTAACGGGATTAAGCGGTAGAAAATGAATGAATGAATGAAAGTTGGTAATCGAGATTTTTCTTTCGCAAAGTCACGTGACTACAAGATATTTTCTAGTGACGGGAATCTTGGATCTTTCTCTGATACGATGTGCATCCCGATACACTTGCAGCGATACGTGTATGTCTTACAGCTAACGATCGATTCAGTTCGATGTGCCTCCAGATCACGATGCATCTCGATTCACTCAACATTGTTTTTTATTCAAGTACTTAAAAATATTTAGTCTGTTTAATCATTCATGAGCCTCTATTACTCCAGATAAATTCAAACCATGTAAAAGTATCTTTCAGTCACTTGAAAATTCAATTACTAACTTTCTAAAACGTATTATAAATAATGAGATCATTATAAGGAAGATTTTGTTTCATTGCATTAAACCATTCTTAAGAATAAGAATTTTATTTCCTGATTATAAATGATGACACCTGAAAAGCAGCAGCTGCATAAAATAGTCCAAAAATGGTAAAAAAAAACAAACAAAAAAAAAGTAGACTTTTCAACTTGAAAAAAATAAATGTGTTAACAAACAAATTTTGTTAAACTATGATCACAATGAAAATCGTTCCAGATGAATGCTGCGTTCCTGGGAACAGGGAGATTTCCCAGCTGGAATACTAGTTCCCAGTTATGAGCATTCAGACTGAATCAGCTCGTTCGATACTTGCAAAAGTAACGTTAACGAAACTATAATCAGTGTTTACATAGCTTTTTTGATTGTGATTATTGATCTTTTATATGAAGTCCGACTCCCTCGACCAGGTCCCAGGTCACAAGTGTTTTTTTTTTTTCTAATTCGAGTGACTTCAGTTGATTTTTCATTTCATTTCATTTTCATTTATTTAATTTAGCTCACGACCATATACAATGGTATGGAGCACAAACAACTATTTTCATAACAGAACAAAGAAATACAATACTATTTTAACAAAGGAAAGACTTTTTTCAAAAAAGCACCAAACTTATAAATCACTTTCGGGCTTTCGCTTTGCAACAATAATACAAACTTATACATTGCTGGGTGATTTACAAAATACTTAGGTAAATATCTATGTCTATACTGCACAACGTCACTGTTGGAGCATTCAAACAGTAAATGAAACTCATCACCCACATGATTACCAGTGCACAGATTTACAAAAACGTAAATGTCTGTCTAGGCCTTTATAACGGCCAATGGTTTTTGACAGTCTGTTATTTCCAGTTCTTAGATTACAAATAGACTGCCTGACTGTTTTGTTCTCACATAACAGATATTTTTCCAGCTTAAAGACATTTTTAAAACTTATGTATACGTCACATGATGTCATACTCTGGCATTCCCCGTGCCACTTCTGTATGAACTGATCCTTCAGAGTTTGTTCAACTGTGAGCTTTAACCAATTATCATTGGTGACTTCCTGATTTGTCCAGATGTAAGAAAGACCGCAGTCGTCTTTAAAATTTGTTTCACCTGCAGTAGCCATGGAGAAGTATATTCCCCAGTATGGAAGAAATCAAATAACAGGTTATACATATTTTGCTAATTTAACACCATTTGATTGCATGAGCCTGCCCCAAAATCCAATCATTCTTTCTTTATAGTTATAGAAAGTGGGTACCGGCCAAGTTCTCCATACACCATGTTATTGCAGGTGGACATCTTTACCTTTAATAAATGCTTCAAAAATCTTAGCTGCAACTTTTCCAATAATTCTATTCTCTGATAACCCCACACCTCGCATGCATACAGCATTATTGGAGAAACTAATTTGTCAAATAAATCCAGAGAGGTGTCTATTGATAAATCAAGATTTCTAATTTTTGTAAAAAACAGCAAACATTGCTCTTGTAGCTTAGGTATGCAACTCAGCAATCACACTCTTAAAAGAACCATTGTAGTTAAAGAGAACACCTAAATACTTAAAACATGGCACTGTTTCTTAGCTTTCTCCATTACATGTAAAGTTCATTTTCTTGTTATTCACTTTTCTGCGCCCGAATACTATTGCTTTTGTTTTTCCACTGTTAATTTCTAATTTCCCTTTCTGACAATAGTCACACATATGTAATTTAATGCATTCTGCAGGCCCTTTTTAGTTGTAGACATAATAATTGTATCATCTGCATAAAGTAACAAAATAAGTTTCATGTATATATCTATTTACTAGTGGCAATGATTCACAGTTAGTAAGCCTTGATACTAATACAGAACTTGGACCTAAGACTGATTTGAGACTTGTGAAACTTGATCCTTCCTTTGTAGAAATGTAATAAAATGTAACAATGTAATAATGTAATAAAAGCATAAACCAGTCTTGTCAAAGTCAGATCCTGTTGTAAAGTCTTTGTGCAGTTTTCAGTCTCTAAAATAACAGTGGCAGCTTCAGTTTTCCTGGGAGAGCGTAGGCGGACGTTCATCCACCCACACCCACAGACGGAGGCCTTTTCCTGGGTAAAGAGCTCCATGAATCAGCCTGAGCCCCAGCTGCTGGTTCAAGCTCCAGGATTCACTCTCTCTTCTCTCTCTTTTCTCTCTGGACTAAAAACAGGCTGTAAAAAGACAAAAAGCAGAAAAACAGTTGCAAACACCTGCTCCGCCTGAGATTCAGCTGATGGAGCAGAAACAGAAGGAAAAACGAGAGAAAAAGAATCATTTATTTACTTTGTGAGCCGTTAACAAGAGCGTTAGGCATCAGCCACAAACATGATTACAAAGTTGTATTTGTGTTTTAGTTACAAACAAGTCTAAAGCGGTAAATAACTGTGGTAAATTGTGAAAATGTGATAAAGTGTCATTTATCATTTCATTATTTAAACCCACTGAGATATAAGTCCTTTTTTCAGCGGAGTTCTGGGGGAGAAAATAGGAGAGCACTACTGTATATGTTTTTAGTGGTGAGGACACCGAAGAAACCTACGCAGACACAGGAGGATATACCAAGTCCATCCCAGGGCACTGACCACTGTGCCAGCATGTCACAGCATTTATACGCTCAAGGAAAAGAGAAACGCAACGCTCAGTTTTCTGCGTTTAGGCGGGCAGAATCATTGTATTTTTTTATTGCATCAGTGCACCATTCGACCCGAGCTCTAAGCACTGATCCAACATGTGGCCCATATGGTGAAATACTGTCAGCGTGGAGGAGATTACGGATGGTTCTGGAGACACTGGCCTGTGGTGTGTCCCAACGGTCTGGGCTGTGGACCTGGTGGAGGTTGAACCTGTCCTGGAGATGTGCGGGGGGGCGGTTGGTCTTGTGCAGCGGTCGTTACACGGGGGCCACCAGTACGAGGGCGGTCGTTAGAGGAACAAGACGACTAATGGTAGAGCGGTGACTCCAAACACCCTGGAGCTCCATCCCTCTCTGGTTGAGACAATCGTGTGTTTTTGGCTTCATTCTGGTGCCTTTTATAGAGAAGACTTGAGCACAGTTAACCAGCAGTAAAGGTAAACTCTGAGTTTCAAACATGTGAATAAACGACCCTGTAATGCACTCTGTAACTCAGAGCATGCCCAGAAGCATCTGCGCAGGCGCACACACGTTAGTGTTTGACTACGGCAACACCTACGAGGACAAGACAACATAGAATATACTGTGTTTATCATTTACTTTTTAAATGTGCTTATTTGAGGTTACATATGAGCTTAACGTCTGTGAAAACACAATGTTTAACTGTTAATAAACTTAAGCAAAGAGCTCGGAGCAGGGAGATTTTGAGGTTGCCAACGTTAGTGTTAAAATGTAACGTTTTTTATGAGTGTAGAAAGTACGAGACATGCGTCTTACAAAAATATACCTTATTAAACTTTCTTAACGAATGTTTTTTATTCTCATATGATTGGCGATCTAAGGTTACAACTGACAAACGTTTTTAGTCGTTTCTGGCAGTTTAAGTCAAGTCTAGTCAAGCTAACAACTAGCATGATTGACTCCAATTCGGCAACTGACTCCGATTGGGGAGTGACACACTCTTTATTGTTCTCACAATCAGTCAAGCCAAACCAAGGGTTAGGGTTAAGGTAAGGGTTTTCTCTCTGCTCTGTTTGGTCTCCTTCTTTTCTCTCTGCTCTGTTCGGTCTCTCTCTTTTCTCTCTGCTCTGTTTGGTCGCTCTCTTTTCTCTCTGCTCTGTTCGGTCTCTCTCTTTTCTCTCTGCTCTGTTTGGTCTCCCTCTTTTCTCTCTGCTCTGTTCGGTCTCTCTTTTCTCTCTGCTCTGTTTGGTTTCTCTCTTTTCTCTCTGCTCTGTTTGTCTCTCTCTTTTCTCTCTCCTCTGTTCGGTCTCTCTCTTTTCTCTCTGCTCTGTTTGGTCTCTCTTTTCGGTCTCTCTCTTTTCTCTCTCCTCTGTTCGGTCTCTCTCTTTTCTCTCTGCTCTGTTTGGTCTCTCTCTTTTCTCACTGCTCTGTTTGGTCTCTTTTCTCTCTGCTCTGTTCACTCTCTCTCTTTTCTCTCTGCTCTGTTTGGTCTCTCTTTTCGGTCTCTCTCTTTCTCTCTGCTCTGTTCGTTCTCCCTCTTTTCTCTCTGCTCTGTTTGGTCTCCTTCTTTCTCTCTGCTCTGTTCGGTCTCTCTCTTTTCTCTCTGCTCTGTTCGGTCTCTCTTTTCTCTCTGCCCTGTTCGGTCTCTCTCTTTTCTCTGCTCTGTTCGTTCTCCTCTTTTCTCTCTGCTCTGTTTGGTCTCTCTCTTTTCTCTCTGCTCTGTTCACTCTCTCTCTTTTCTCTCTGCTCTGTTCGGTTCTCTCTTTTCTCTCTGCTCTGTTCGTTCTCCCTCTTTTCTCTCTGCTCTGTTCGGTCTCTCTCTTTTCTCTCTGCTCTGTTTGGTCTCTCTCTTTTCTCTCTGCTCTTTCGGTCTCTCTCTTTCTCTCTGCTCTGTTCGGTCTCCCTCTTTTCTCTCTGCTCTGTTTGTCTCCCTCTTTTCTCTCTGCTCTGTTTGTCTCTCTTTTGGTCTCTCTCTTTTCTCTCTCCTCTGTTCGGTCTCTCTCTTTTCTCTCTGCTCTGTTTGGTCTCTCTTTTCGGTCTCTCTCTTTTCTCTCTGCTCTGTTCGGTCTCTCTCTTTTCTCTCTGCTCTGCTTGGTCTCTCTCTTTTCTCTCTGCTCTGTTTAGGTCTCTCTTTTCTCTCTCCTCTTTGGTCTCTCTCTTTTCTCTCTGCTCTGTTCGGTCTCTTTTCTCTCTGCTCTGTTTAGGTCCTCTCTTTTCTCTCTGCTCTGGGTCTCTCTTTTCTCTCTGCTCTGTTGGTCTCTCTTTCGGTCTCTCTCTTTTCTCTCTGCTCTGTTTGGTCTCTCTCTTTTCTCTCTGCTCTGTTTGGTCTCTCTTTTCTCTCTGCTCTGTTTGGTCTCTCTCTTTTCTCTCTGCATTGTTCTGTCTCTCTCTTTTCTCTCTGCTCTGTTCGGTCTCCCTCTTTTCTCTCTGCTCTGGTCCCCTCTTTTCTCTCTGCTCTGTTTGGTCTCTCTTTCTCTCTGCCCTGTTCGGTCTCTCTCTTTTCTCTCTGCTCTGTTCGTTCTCCCTCTTTTCTCTCTGCTCTGTTTGGTCTCTCTCTTTTCTCTCTGCTCGTTCGGTCTCTCTCTTTTCTCTCTGCTCTGTTCGGTCTCCCTCTTTTCTCTCTGCTCTGTTCGGTCTCTCTCTCTGCTCTTTCGTCTGTGAGAGCTAAATCGCTAAACGACCCTGCGCTGGAGCTGCTGGTGTCTCTGCTCTCTCCCTCTTTCTCTCTGCTCTGTTCGTTCTCCCTCTTTTCTCTCTGCTCTGTTTGGTCTCTCTTTCTCTCTGCTCTTTTGGTCTCTCTCTTTTCTCTCTGCTCTGTTGGTCTCTCTTTTCTCTCTGCCTGTTCGGTCTCTCTCTCTTTTCTCTCTGCTCTGTTGGTCTCCTTCTTTTCTCTGCTCTGTTTGGTCTCTCTCTTTTCTCTCTGCTCTGTTGGTCTCTCTCTTTTCTCTCTGCTCTGTTGTTCTCTCTCCTTTCTCTCTGCCCTGTTCGGGTCTCTCTCTCTGCTCTTTCGTCTGTTGTTCTCTCTCTTTTTCTCTCTGCTCTGTTCGGTCTCTCTCTCTGCCTTTCGTCTGTGAGAGCTAAATCGCTAAACGACCCTGCGCTGGAGCTGCTGGTTGTGTCCACAGAGTCTTAATTCGCGGTTAATCAAAACGCGCAGCGGAGCGTGTAAGCTGATTACTGCTGCTGCCTCCTCCACATCGCTGCCGTCCTTTTGTCAGAGAAACTCCAGCGCAGACGGCTTTGGCTTGTAACTCACTCACAAAGAGCGGCGCTAATCAGATAAATGACCTTTTCAACTGTTTTTAGGCGCTTGTGCTAACTAACTTTCAATCTGAAGAGACTTTGGCTGGGCTGGGTTTTAGGAACAAGTGGTCGCCAACCTTTTTCATTTAGCTACTTTTAGATGAGCACAACTGAACTACCTTTGGATTTACATTATTTTATTTAACTAACAATAGATAAAGACACGGGTGCACGGTAGCCAAGTGGTTAGAGCTCTGGCTTCCCAATAAGGAGGTCGTGGGTTCGAACTCCCGGGTCGGACATATCAACATTCACGATCTCTCTGGGTGGAGTTTGCATGTTCTCCCACCCGTGTCAACGTGGGTTTTCTCTCCGGTTTCCTCCAAAAACATGTATGTTTAGGTTAATTGGGCATCAACTGTAAATTTCCCTTAGTGAGTGAATGAGAGAGTGAATGTTTGTCTGTCTAACCCTGCGGCAAGTTGGCCACTGTCCAGGGTGTTCCCCCGCCTAAGGCCCAAAGTCACTGGGATAGGCTCCAGTCACCCGCGACCCCTAACGGAATTAAGCGGTAGAAAATGAATGAATGAATGAATGAATTTGTCTCCTTTAGCTATTTTTAAAGGAATAAAAAAATAGAATCCCAATCAAGAAAGTTCTAAAGTAAAATGTAAGTTTCTTCTTCTAGAATTGATTTTTTCACCTCAAAAAGTGCCACATTAAAAATCTCAAATCTGTAAGAAATACTTTTACTTTTTACTCTAAAGTACATTTTCAACTTCAATACTTTAACGTGAGTAAATTTTTAGTCCTGTATCTGCACTTTTACTTAAGTACTTCTTCCACCACTGAGTAAAAGTACAATAACGTGCATAAAAACAACTCTAGTACTCTCAAAACTATAACTATAGATCATTTATCAAAATGTTTCTTTCAGTGATGACCAGCACAATTATACCACCAGGCATGCCTCTGCAAGAACATTTATTTTACCAAAAATAAATCAAATGAGGGTACAAGTAGCCAAGTGGTTAGAGCTCTGGCTTCCCAATAGGAGGTTGTGGGTTCGACTCCCGGGTCGGACCATATCAACATCTCACGATCTCTCTGGGTGGAGTTTGCATGTTCTCCCTGTGTCACGGTTGGGTTTTCTCCGGTTTCCTCCCCACCTCCAAAAACCTGTATGTTTAGGTTAATTGGACATCAACTGTAAATTTCCCTTAGTGAATGATGAGAGAGTGAATGTTTGTCTGTCTAACTCTGCGACGAGTTGGCCACTGTCCAGGGTGTTCCCCGCCTAAGGCCCAAAGTCACTGGGATAGGCTCCAGTCACCCGTGACCCCTAACGGGATTAAGCGGTAGAAAATGAATGAATGAATGAATAGATAAAGACAAATAGTGAGTGCTTTCTAGTGATGGGACCTTCGACTCTTTGGAAGGATTTGAATCATCATGAATCGTTCATCTCAAGAGTCATTTAAAAATCCGTCTGTTTTGTTTTTTCTCTTTTTAAACCACCTCAGTCCACCCTGTGTTTATTAAAATGTTTATTAAAATGCATCAAAAAACAAACTAATTTTAACAAAAATGTAAACTGCAAATGTTTTAAATTAAGTGGGATTTTTTTTCCGTTCCTTTCGCTCTCTCTCTCCTCATCTCGCTCTGTCTCAACTAAACCAGAGAAACTGAGGACAGAAGATTTCAAGGTTTTAAAATGATGTGTGTTTTATTACAATACGACTCATGTTCATGGAGAAATGAGCCGAATAAAACACAAACTTAAACGTGTCTAAATGTAAAGCTACTGCAGGAAAATGAGAACACAGTCAGACTTTTATCATCATCACCAAATCTGCCCTTATGAAATCAAATCTGCGATCCCGACCTGCGAGTCAAAAAAAAAGACAACGGCAGTGTGTGTACTTGTGTAAGCGATACTAGGGATGCACCGATCCAGCTTTTTCAGTTCCGATACCGATCCCGATACTTTTGAATTAAGCATCTGCCGATACCCACGATATCAACCGATACTTGTGTAAGGACTGAAATAACTCAAAACATAAGACTTTTGATCATAGAGTGTTATTTATACTGCAAGACAAAACTGAACAACTTAAGAAGGAGAGAGAGAAAGAGAAGAGAGAGAAAAGTTAAGAGAGAAAGAGAGAGGAGAGAAGAAAAGAGGAGAGAAGAAAGAGAGAAGAAAAGAAAGAGACAGAAAGAGAGGGAGAATGAGAGGAGAGAGAAAGAGAGAGAGAAGAGAAGAAGAGCGAGAGCACGAGAGGAGAGAGAAAGAGAGAGAGAGCGCGAGGAGAGAAAGAGGGAAGAAAGAGAGAAAGAGAGAGCGAAAGAGGGAGAGCGCGAGGAGAGAGAGAGAAAGAAAGAAAGAAGAGAAGACAGAGTAGTAGAGAGACGAGAGATTAGAGAGAAGAAGAGAGTAAGAGAAGAGAGAGAGGAGAGTGAGAGAGAGAGAAAGAAAAGAGAAGAAAGAAAGAGAGAGAGAAAGAAGAATAAAATGTCAAACATTATGAGACATTCTGGCTCAACATCAGACATAAATCAACTCATTATGTCCAATTAAACACAACTAGGATATCGGCTGAACCAATATCATGGAGCCGATACTCGATCCAGCAAAATTTCCTGGATCGGCACCGATATTCGATCCCAGTATCGGATCGGTGCATCTCTAAGCGATACACACTGTGTCTGAGGTGACACCAGAAGTGTGTGTATTCTCTTTTTGTCCTTGTATTTATTGTTATTTCATCCCCATTGAGGAAACGAATCATTCACCTCCAAGACTCGACTCTCATCGGATTCACAGATAGGAGTCGTTCAAAAGGATTGTTCACGAACGTCACATCACTTTCCAGGATTTGCAAATTGGTCAGGAGCCACCTTTCTCCTCCGAAACCCAGATTTGCCTTTCAAAAGCCAAGTAGTACTTTCAGTTGTGGAGCATGCAGTAATTGTCACGTCAAAAACACAACTTTTACAAGCTCAGACTTTTCTTAAACCTACAGACAGCGAATTGTTTCCCATCCTCAACAGTAGGGGTGTAACGATATGTTTTTAGAACGATGCGATACATTTCGATATGAGGCCAGAAATACGATTACAAAACGATTTTGGGGTTTCAGGGAACGATACGATTCAGAACGATACAGCAGTTTTAAAACGATATTTCGATTCAGTTTGATAACTTTCAACATAAATAAAGTAATTACCAAGATTTTCATTAAATAAACAAACTCTATCTATCTATCTATATACCAAGGCTGTGTCCCATGTACATGGGGTAGCCTAGACAGGGCACCCTTCTCTTTCCCCCCTTCCTCCCTCTGGTCCCATGATCTGAGTGTATGAGTGTGTGTGTGACTTGTGTGTTTTGTGTATGTTTGTGTTGTACAGCCTTTTTATTATGTCATTGTTCCAGAATCCTGTTTAGTCTTTGTTTATTATTTGCCACCTCGGCTAAGGAGACCACACTCGCCCCGGCATCCATCCACCGCCGCCCATGAGCAAGAGAACTCAAAAAGGCAGCGAGAGAACCCAAACGAAAGCCACCAGGGACACGTCTGAGGAGCCACAAGGGACGACCACCAGACCCAGAGAGCGACCCGGACCACCATCCACCCCCAGGACTCCCTCCCAGCCAAACCACAGGGCAAACTGCACGTGCCCCCAGGGCCGGCCCCCCTCAGGCACCCCTCCCCTCTCTGATTATATTTATTTATTTTCCTTCGCTCCGAATTGTTTCAGTCCCTATACTTATCCTGTCTTGTGTGCTGTGTGTTTGCTGCTACGTTGTGTCTAAGTTGCATTAAAAGAAGGCAGACATTGGTCCTGCCAGCCTGAGTGGGAGTTTGACTTTCCCTGATTCTAAATGATGCATTAAAACAATCTAAAACAATCTGGGAGCTTCCAGGTCTGAATCAATTGCTTCCAATCAGTTACATAACAATCATGAAGGGTACCCAAGTCAAAGCCGACCCCGGGGAACACCACAGTCGATCACCGCGATACACCCAAAAGGAAAAACCCGGAGCGACAAGGTAGCCCAGACCACTCCCAGACTCCAAGCAAGCCGTACCCCCAGACCCCCCCAACAAGGTCCCAATGACCCCACCCAGGTCCTCCCACACCCTCCCAAGCCCTCCCCCACACAGGCAGACAAACGGAAAAACACAGGCACAAACACAGATCTCCCTGCAGAGGCAGAAAACGAGAGACAAAGACAGACTATAATAAAAAGGCTGACAGTATGTGTACGTGTTGCTCCACATTCGTGCCAATCCTCCTTGGGTGAAAGGTTCACTCTCCGCACTGCACTGCACTGGGGTCAGCTGTACAGCACAGCACATGAGACCTCTGCAACAGGGCTCAGCAGTAGCTGGTTTACCCCTGCCACTTCATACACGAACCCTTCCAAGCAGGTTTCATCCTCTTCATGCATACACAAACGCTCTCCATTCATCCCTATCTCTCTAACACGCTCATTCTCCTTCTTTCAAACATCCTTCCAATCAGATCTCTTTTACTTTCATTCGTACTACACCACGCACATTCAAGGCCCCAAACCTGAGGGTTTGGGGAGTCAACCTCCCCTTCCCTGCTCTGCCCTGTCTGTTTTTGGGAAAACTGTTATGGGGGAGAGGATTCCCAGTCCTCTCGCCCCGTCCCTTTTAGTCGCCTTTACGACACGCAGGGAATACGGTGGTAGTATTCTTTTCAGTCAGCCCCTAACCACAGGGCTAATAAACAAACTCAATAACAAATAATAAAATGATAGAGTAAGGATAAGGGTATTAAAGATATTCAGCTTAATGACACAATTATTTTTCATTGCACTTTCCCCTTAATTCACAAGTTTAGTATCATAATAAAATAAGTGACTCACATTTCACCATCTTATTGAATCATTTTCACACAGATGCCGAAGTGTGTTGAGATGGAGTCTGTAACTTACTGTATCTTCATGACTTATCATTAGATTAAATATTAAATCCACAAACATGTGCAGACTCGAAGTTTAGATCCAAAGCATGGCGATGTTGCGTCTTAAGTACAACATCATATGCCGCCGACTGCAGCGGAGTCATAAGCCTGCACAAATGCGCGAGTCTGTGTTATGACTGTGGCGTTGCAGTTCGGGGGGGCGGTGGCGGCGTGTTTGCAGCTCGTCTGGTTCTTTTCGGAGCTCGCTCGAGTCGTTTCGTGGCATTACCTCCGTGGGCCAGTTTGGTTTCGCCTTTACGGCTTTGTCCCTCATGGTCTCCACTCTGTGCGCTTTCGCGGGCCCGCGGGATGGGCACTGTCCGTCTCCTCCCTGGGCTGTGCGGAAGCGGTTCCGACCGGGAGTAGATTCCATGTGAAACAAGCTGCAGGCTCTTGATGATGACGCAGCGCGGAAAACCAGCGTATTAAACGTGATTTAATGAAACATTTATGTGAAAAATAAACTACTAAGAATGCGTTTGTCTGTATGGTTTATGTTTCGCCATATATCTAAATAAATCGATTCTTTGGGCTTAGATTCGAAGCGATTCAAAGTTGCATCGATGTGTGGCCTGGATTGAGGAAACTAGTAGAACGCCGATCGATGCAGTGGATCGTAAGGGCTGTGTATCGATACTTCGAATATTTAGGTGAATCGTTACACCCCTAATCGTAAGTGTCTGACGTCACCGAATGTCGTCTGGATTCTCTTTTGAGCGATGTGAATGCTTGTTTCAATAGAATTGTCCCCAAGAAAGAAGGAGTGTAGAAGTGTTCCCGATGCCTGGTTCTTGGCACTTCCATCTGCGAAAACGCCTCATGATTGTTGATGCAAGAATGAACCGTGGAACACCACTTAACCACTGATGCAACAGGCTACGTTTAAGCTGGATCAGAACTAAAGTCTTAAAATGTGATGCTAACAGTCGGTCGACTCAAAATGCAAAATAAGAGAAAATGGACAGTTAGTGTTTTTTCTTCAATAAATCATAAAACTTAAATACAACTAAAACTGTTTTACAAAGGAAAATAAAGAGAAAACTGATTTAAATAATCATATAAAATGCTTACAGAGCCTGATTCTTCCGTCTGACGCTGCTCTACACGTGACTCTCTGTTCCACTGATATTTTTATCCACAGTTAATCAAGCCGCGTTGGCCTGGAGTTAAACCTTTGGCAGCTCCTCTGGGCACCGTCCCACCAGCAGGGGGAGGCGTGGAGATGATAATTAACTGAGCGCTGAGAGGTCGGAGGTCGTCGCCGCGGTAACTGAATATTCATGACCGAAAGCCCTCAGAGCTTAATTGAAGCAGGAGCGAGCGGACTCTAATGTGGAGAGGTTCATCTGTTTCTGGAGTGAAGTCACAGATCAAGTCCCATCGAGAGCAGGACCAACGAGCTTTATGAGAACTTTCTGTGGACATGGAGCTAGCGCAAAGGTTTCTCTCTGTCTCTCCCCACTCTTTTCTTTACCTCTCTTTCTTCTGTCTTCTCTGCTGCTCTTCCCCTCTCTGGTCTCCACTGTGGGCTCTCTCCACTTCTCTTCTCTCTGCTCCTCCTTTCTTCTTTTCTCCCCCTCTCCTCTCTTTCTCTGCTTTGTTCCACTGTAGTGTCTTTCTCCCTGTCTCTTGGCCCTTCTCATTTTTTCCCTCTCGCTGTCCCCTGTGGTTCTCTCTCACCCTCTTCTCTCTTTGTAACTCTTCTCCTCCTCACTCCTCCCCTCTTTCCCTTCCCTCCTCTCTCTCTCCTCTCTCCTACTCTCTTTCCCTCTCTTCTTCTCTCTCTCCTTCTTCTTTCACCCTCTGCCCTTTTCTCTCTCTCTCCTCCTCTCTTCTCTTCCATCCCTCTCCCCTCTCTCTTCCTCTTCTCTCTCTTTCTCCGGTCTGTTCAACTGTCTCCCTCCCCTTCTCCACTCTCTCCTTCGCTCTTCCTCTCTTGCCTCTCCCCTCTCTCTAACATTTTTCTCCCTCTCCCTCTTCTCTTTTCAATTTCCTCTCCCTTTTTTCTCTCTCTTCTTCTCTTCCCTTTCCTCTCCCCCCTCCTCTTTCCTCTTCTTTCTCTCTCTCCTTTCCTCTCTCTTTCCCTCTTCTCTCCCTCCCTTTCTCTCTCTCCCCTTCTCTCTCTCTTTCCTCTTCTTTCTCTCTCTCCCTTTCCTCTCTCTCTCCCCTCTCTCCTCCCTCTTCTCCTCTCTCTCCCTCTTTCCCTCTTCTTTCTCTTCTCTGCCCCTCTCTCCCTCTCTCTCCTCTCTCTTTCCCTTCTCTTTCTCTCTCTTCTTCTCTCTCTCTCCCTCCCTCCCCTCTTCTCTCTCTTTCCCTCTTCTCTCTCTTTCGCTCTCTCCTCTCTCTCTCTCCTCTCTCTCTCCTCTTCTTTCTCCTCTCTCTCTCTTTCTCTTCTTTCTCTCTCTTCTCTTCTCTCTTCTCTTCTCCTCTTTCCTCTTCTCTCTCTCTCTTCTCTTCTCCTCTCTCTCTCGTTCCACTGTTCCGCTCGTCTCGACCTTTGAGTCTGACCTACTTTCAGTCTCTCATCCATCTCTCTCCTGTAGACCCTCTTCTTTCTCTGGATAAATCCTGCTTTACTTCGCTTAAATCACCTACAATCAAATGCCAGGTAACTGTATTTAATATTTATTTAATAATTAATTGATTTTGTCTCTCCCTCTTGCTGCTCTCATTCAGAAGCTCATTGGTCGTCTGTAAAGTAGAACAAAACCAAACTTAACTCTCCACTCAGTAAATACTTTTTGCTTAGACACACATGATGTATTAGAATTATATTTTCTAATACATCATGTTCCTCATCATGTACATACACAATCTTTCAAATTAGGGTTGCATGATATTGTCAAAAAAAATCAAATTGTGATTTATTTATTTATTTATTTATTGCAGCAATTGTAAAATGTTACTATGGTAAAATATATATTTAAAAAAATAAACTGCTCTACCAATATTTAACCATGCATACATTTTAGGCATTAATACTGAAGCAATAACCAAGACTGATTGGCTGCTGTGTGCCTAGACGTTTCAGTTGGCCTGCATTAAAAGTAATTGTTTAACCTAGAGTTGCCTTATGACATAATTATACAGTTATGCCAGCAGATGGCGCCAACTGCCCCTGAACAGCTCCGACGTTTCAGGGTGAAAAAAAAAGATCGCTTATCTCATAAGGACAAGAAACCAGTGACACTGCAGTGTTTATGGACTAATATCAGTCATGCAGCTTTTATTCACTTGGATTTTATGTTTGTAAAGAAAACAGACTGGATTTGCCTGGAAAACTATCGATGTTTTGTCTGTTCAAGCTAAACTAGGTAAGTGGCTAAAGCAAGCAACTTCAAAACGTGACTCCTTATTTATGAGTAGTTTTATTGAATATGCATTAAAACTAGGGCTGTCAAAGTTGCGTTAATCATGCAATTAATCATAAAAATTAACGCAATAATCGTGAATGTATTTTTCCTGTTTTGTAAAGCACTTTGAGTTGCTCTGAGTATGAATTGTGCTATACAAATAAATTTGCCTTGCCTTGCCATGAATTATCGCAGATTAATCGCACTATTTAATTTGACTGCTCAGTACGGAGGGAGCGCGTGCTGCATGGAGGGATACCTGGAAGGCAGCGGCGCAGGTTGTTATTAAGTCTGCGTAGTAGCTCAAGTGAATGCATATGCGTGTAAACATGAATGGAGAGACTGTGACTGGTGCACTCGCCTTGGCGGAACATTGCGACGGGACTCTAGATAAAACGAAGGTAATGTGCATTTATTGCAATGATTAACTCTCCATTCACCAAAGCGCAACAAGCTTGAAATACCACCTTAAAGCCAAACGTGTTTGATCAGCGGCTGCATAAGACTTGTACAGTCGTGTTGTGCACAGTTCAAAGGCCTGTCGCTGTCGTGCTGCTCTGTATTCTCCTTCGTAGTACGTTGTTTCTAAGAACATTTATAAAAACTACTCCAAAGGAAAATCGCAGCTTTTGCAATGAGCTAATCACAGTTGTCAATCGATTCGATATTGATATATCGTGCAGCCCTACTTCAAAAACATAATATTTAAAATTTCTTTTAAATGTCTGACTTTGAAGCTTTTGCTGTAGCCTCGTTTAAAGGTTGTATGGAGGATTTTCAAAAATTGTTTGTTGTCAGTCTTGGTCAAAAACAGTTGCATAGATTGTAACAGACTTGTACTTATGCTAAACAAAAAAATAATTATAAGAATATATAAACTGTGGACATGATGAGGCCTGTAAAACGTTGACCAATAGATAACGAGGTACCTCGTTATCTATTGGTCTGTTAACGTGTCAAGCAAACCGTCAGTGTTCCTAAGTAACTCATTGGCCCAGTTGCAGTGAAGGGTGGTCCTGGGAGGAAACACATGTGCATCGTTTGAAAAACAGCAAACAGTTGTTGGATTTGAAAAATCCTCCATACAACCTTTAAGCTTAATCACTGCAAGGTAATATTGGAGAGTATAACTTAACGGAAAATATTAACACTTACAATGCATTTAATCAAAAGCTCAAACAAAATTCACAAAAACCATAGAGCAAAATAGCTCATGAAGGGCTAAAAAGAGGTACTAATGTGAAATATATTATGCAAAATCACCATTTTTATTCTTTTAAATCCTGTTCTGACAAGACTTCCTCATCATAAACTCAGCTTTAGTTGTGTCTGTGAGATAATATTCTTTCCTTTTTCCAAACTCTGCTCAGGAGCAGGTTTGAAGAACGAGAAAAACACAATAAATTCACCATATTTTTATTTTAAAACTACCTAAATCAAACTTTGAAATATAGACATCTTAAAGGTTACATCAAACATTGTATTAAACAAAACTCTACTTTTGGTTTGTTTCTGGAGGGTTTAGTATCAAACATGTCTGAAAGCACTGGAGCCATTCTTGCATGAGACTTTTAATCCCTTGTTCTGTCCTGATCCAAACTCTCTTCCTCTCTCTCTCACCTGTCCCATCTGAATATTTCATCTCGGAGCTGTAATCCTCTAAATCACGTCCTGTGGCATATTTAAACAGGTCACGAAACGAGCGCTCCCTTTTCTAAACGCCGCGAGGACACAGCGCTGTGACGGGCCAAAGTGCCCCAGTGTGATGGATGATACGCACAGGAGACACAGGACTTTGTGTCGCACAGACAGAGACAGACGGAGACGAGACAGAGACAGCTGTGCCAGAGTGTGAGGCGATGAGCTCACGGAAACAATTCAAGTAAAGACTCTTCACTGAAATGACTTGAAAACGTGATAGTTTTGTTGATTAAAGGACATGCTTTGAAAATATGTATATTTTTTAATTTGTCCAGCCAGATGGATCTGGGCCAGCCAGCGGCCATTGAATAGAATTGGAAACAGCAGGTGAGATTAAACTTTCTGTTTACGTCTTTTCAGAACAAACACGTGCAAAAACAGCGGTAACGGCGAGCACAGAGGGAAATTTCTCCCTGCGTATCAAATGGACCGTGTTCAAAATGCACACACACTAGTTTTTACACCTCTGATGACCAAAGCAACCACACTCACCTCCTCTCTCCACAAAGCGCTGCTGACGACCTCCTCGCTCTAAACAACACAAGATTTCTTTTGATAAAATCTCATAAAAGTTATGCATCCAAGTAAAATCCATAGAGAAGCTAGCTATTAGTGCTGTTTGTGCCAGTGTTATTTCGTCAGAACATCAGGACCTGGAGGGTCACATGACCTGTTTTAGATTTCTATCTTATTGTAAAAATTATTAATCAGAGACCAATATATATATTGTCTAATAAAATAAAATAAAAATAAGCAGTAAACCTAACTCTGAATTGAACTAAAATTTATGTTGCATTGTTGTTTTGTGCATTATTAATTGTTCTGCTGATGGAGTAATCTTGTTTTCAGTTGCCAGTCACAGTTTGTGTAGTGTGTGGTCTTAGTCATATAGTGTATCTAAATCAACAAACTGATATAAATTATATTTAATGCACACATGCTTAATAATAATTCAATAATTATTCATCAGCTTCTTCGTTGCATTTCCCATCGTTTCGCAGCTTTCAGGTGTGTATTTCAAAATATATTGTTTTAACCAATCATATTTAAGCCGTCAGTTGTTGTCAGGGTCAGTGAAATCTGCCCGAGGCCTTCACATCAGTTTTGAAGGCACCGTCTCTTAAAATAACTGTGTATCAAACTGTTGCTTGCGAAATAGAATAGTTTAATAGCCATCAGCTGGTTATTGACAAGTGAATATATTTAAAAGGAGCACCACTGAAGGCCTAGGCAAGAAATGCACAGCCCACCACTGGTAAACACTAATACCCAACACTATATGACTGCAATGGGACAGAGCTTATGAAGAGGCGGGCCTTATCAGCTCAATGGATACTTAAACTGTTGATTTCAAATGGAAGTTTAAAATTAACAAAGAAAAAGCAGGGTAAAGATATTTGTCCTTTAAACACACTTAAGATTATTATTCTGCTCTTTCGTTAACGTGATAAATGTTACTAAATTGATACGTCTATTGCAGTTATTTCAGTATTATCCATCTACCTGTAAAGTGTCTCCTGCACAGAAGCAATTAGAGCAGAAGGCCAGTGGGTTCAGTCATAGCTCACCTCTAACTAGACTCTCTCTCTCTCTTTTTTTCCCTCTCTCCTTCTCTCTTTCCCTCTCTCTCTCTTCTCTCTGTGTAATATAATTATTGTACCAGAGGCTAATCTGTGGCACTGGCCTGAAACAGAGCCTCCCGAGAGGAGCGAACCATCCATGAAAGTGTACTGTCTAACACCGGGGTTTATTACACAGGACAGAGGAGAGGGGGGGAGAGGGAAGGAGGGAGAGGAGAGAGGGAGGGAAAGAGAGAGGATGGAGGGAGAGGAAAGAGAGAGAGGGTGCAGGGAGGGAAGGAGAGGAAAGAAGAGAGAGAGGAACAGACCCATGAAAGTGTACTGTCGAACACCAGGGTTTATTACACAGGACAGATGGGAAGAGAGTGGAAAGAAGAGAAGAGAGATAGAGAGAGGGAGTGGAGAGAGAGGGAGGGAGAGAGAGGGAGGTAGAAGGAGGAGAGACTGAAGGGAGGGTGGAAGAGGTGAAAGGGGCGACAGGAGGGAGAGGGAGGAAGAGGAGAAAGAGCAGAGAGAAGGAGAAAAAAGAGGAAGAGGAGAGAGAGAGCGAGGGAGAGCGAGCAGGAGAGAGGGAGGGAATGAGAAGGAGAAAGAGAGAGGGAGAGGAGAGTGGGGGAGAGAGAGAAGAGAGGGAGAAGAGAGGGAAGTCAAGAGGAAGGGAGAGAGAAAGAGAAGAGAGAGAAAAGAGAGAAACAAACCATCCACGAAGGTGTACTGTCGAGAGAAGAGAGGGAGGACATGAGGCAGAGAGAAGGAGAGAGAGAAGAACTAACCATCCATGAAAGTGTACTGCTGAACATGGGGTTTATTACACCGGACAGAGGAGAGGGAGAGAGGGAGGGAGGTAGAGAGAGAGAGGGAGGAAGAGGAGAGGATATAGGAAGGGAGAGAGGGGTCAAACAAAGCTTTATCACACACGACAGGCCAGGAGGAGAAGTCGACACGGGAGTGAGGGGGAAAGAGAAGAGAGAAGGAGGGAGGCAGACAGAGAGAGAGAGAAGCAGGACAGTGAAGGAAGAGAGAGGGAGGTGGAGGAAGAAAAGAGAGAAAACAGAGAAAGAGTACGAGAGACAAGAGGATGAGAAAAGTCCTAGTCCAGTCAAGAGAACAGAAAAGGGAGGGGAGATAAGGGGAGAGAGATAAGGGGAGCAGGAAAAAGAGAGAGGGTACGAGAAGGGGAGTGAGAAAGAGGGGATAGATAGAGAAGGAGGGAGAGAGGGGAAAAGAAAGAAAGAAAGGAAGGGAGGGTAAGTGAGAGAGATGGGAGGGAGAGAGGAAAAGGAGAGAGAAAAGGAAAGAAGGAGAGAGAGATAAGGGAAGCAAGAAAAAGAGAGGGGGGTACGAGAAGGGAGAAAGACAGAGAAGCGGAGTGAGAAAGAGGGGGAAAGAGAGAAAGAAGCAGAGGGAGGGTGAGTGAGAGATGGGGAGTGAGGGGAAAAGATAATAAAAGAAAGAAGGAGAAAGAGAGGGGGTAAGAATAAGGGAGAGAGATGGAGAAGAGAAAGGGAGGGATGAGAGAGAGGGGAAAGCAGGAGAGAGAAAGAAGGAGAAAGGGATAGAGGAAGCAAGAGTGGGGGGGTAGAGCGAGAGAGGGAATGAGAGATCATAAAAAAGAGCAAGAGCGATAAAGGGAGGGAGAAAGAGACTGGGGATGGAAAGAGGGAGAAAAAGCAAAAGAGAAGGAAGTAAGAAAAAGAGGGAGAAAGATCAGGAAAAGACAGAGAGAGGGGGGGCAAGAGAAGGAGAGAAAGACAAAGAGTGAGAGAGAGGAGAAGAGGAAAGAGAGGGAGAAAGAAAGAAAGAGGGCAAGAGAGAGAAGAGCCGTGAGAAAAAGGGGAGAGAGAGGAAAAGAAGGAGAGAAGGAGAGAAAGACATAGAGCTAGTGAGAGGGGAATAGGAAAGAGGGAGAAAGAAAGAAAGAGCAAGAGAGAGAAGGCCAATGATAAAAAAGGGGAGAGAGAGGAAAAGAAGGAAAGGAAGAGGGGAAGAGAGAGAGAGGGAGTGCGAAGGGGAAAAGCCAGAGGAAGAGAAAGAGAGAGTTGAGAGCCTGTGGGAGAGTGCAGTCCTCAGGAGGAAACAAACACAGATTAGTGAATTATTTACTGAATGAATCAAACAACAGCAGCAGCAGCAGCGAACGCCCCGAGACACAGACCAGTGTTTACATCAGGCCTTTCATGTTCAATCATTACATTATGGATTATTCACACATTTGTTTTATTGTGTTTCACAGAGTTTAGATGTGGATGTCTGCAGGTCTGATTATAGTCTAATATGACAAGTTCAACATAAACACCTAAAGCTGCCCACACACTACACGACTGTTTGCTCATTTTCCATGTTAATTTCAGTCGCACTTAGTCATGCCTAGTCGAGATTAGTTGAAGCTATAGTGCCAGTTGTGTCACTCGTGTAGTGTGTGGTGTCTGCGACTGGACTGGCGTTCCAATCGTGTAGTTTGTGGCAGGTCTAGACTAGACTCCAGTCACAGGTTTTTAAACATGTTGGAATTATAAGCCCGATTTTTGCCTCGCTCTGGTGCTGTTTACTGTTTATGACGCTACGCAGGGCAAACACTGAGCCCAGCGCTAAAGAAAACAGCCGAGGAGGCACTGGAAACAGCGTGTGAGATTAAACTTTCTGTTTACGTCTTTTCAGAAGAAACACGCGCAAAAGCAGCTGTAATGGTGAGGCACAGAGTGAAATTTCTCTACACGTATCAAATGAACCGTGTTCAAAATGCACAGAGGCTAGTTTTTACAACTCTGATGACCAAAACAGCAGCACACTCACCTCCTCTCTCCCCTCCTCTCTCCCTCCTCCTCTCTCCATGAAGCGCTGCTGACGTCCGCCTCACTCCAACAACACAAGTTTTCTTCTGATAAAATCTCAGAAAAGTAACGCATCCACGTAAAATCCATCGGGAAAAATATCCAACTTCGTCGCTAGGGATGCACCGATCCAGCTTTTTCAGTTCCGATACTGATCCCGATACTTTAGAACTAAGCATCTGCCGATCCCCGATATCAACCGATACTTGTGTAAGGACTGACATAGCTCAAAACATAAGACTTTTGATCATAAAGTGTTATTTATACTGCAAGACAAAACCGAACAACTTAAGAAGGAGAGAGAAAAAGAAGAGAGAGAGAAGAAGAAAGAGAGCGCAAGGAGAGAGAGAGAAGAAACAGAGAGAGAAGAGAGAAAGAGAGAGAAGAGAAGAAAGAGAGCACGAGAAGAGAGAGAAAGAGAGAAGAAAGGGAGAGAGAAAGAAGACAGAAATAGAAAGAAGAAAGAGAAGAGAGAGAAAGAGGAAGAGCGAGAGAAGAGATAAAAAGAAAGAAGAGAAGAGAGAATTAGAGAGAAAAGAGAAGAGAGAGGAGAGTGAGAAGAGAAAGAAAGAAGAAGAGAAGAAAGAAAGAGAGAGAAAGAATAAAATGTCAAACATTATGAGACGTTCTGGCTCAACATCAGACATAAATCAGACTCATTATGTCCAATTAAACACAACTAGGATATCGGCTGAACCGATATCATGGAGCCGATACTCGATCCAGCAAAATTTCCTGGATTGGCACCGATATTCAATCCCAGTATTGGATCGGTGCATCTCTATTTGTCGCCTCTGTCACCATTTCTAGTGTCATTTTGAGAGAGCTAGCTAACTAGCGTGTTTGTACCGGTGTTTTGGCATAACGTCAGAACGTGACCCGTTTAACCAATGAAAAGTGTTTGCTTATGGCAAAAATAAATCAATATTAATTACGCTAAAACAAAACCCATTTTATATTTCTATCTTGTAGAAAATTTTAATCAAAGACCAATAAATAAAAATAATAATTAAAAAGTTATTTTAAAAAAAATTTTAAATAAAATCAAAAATTATTTTTTTAAAACTGTGTTGCATTGTTGTTTTGTGCATTATTAATTGTTCTGCTGATAAGTAATCCTGTTTTCCAGTTGCCAGTCTCAGTTGTGTAGTGTGTGGTCTTAGTTTGGGCTCTGGGCCCTGTTTTCCAGCCGAAACTAGCGCTGGTCTTAGTTGTTCCTCTGTTGGCCACTAGTGTCTCTGTCAGTCTGGGATATGTGGCTCCAGATGTGAGGCTCCATTTCATTAAGTGAACCTGAGATGTGTCACGTCTGTGGAGCCCGATCTCACATGAAAGCGCACTTTTACCACAACAATACCGGACCTGTAAATTGATATGATTAGCACGAGTTCATGGCTGTCCTGCGTAATTATAGTACACGTCACAGTCCCAGTTCATTTCTATGGTGGTTGTTAAGACGTGTTTTATTTTATAAATATTAAGAAATCCTGATTCTAATCTTAACCTGCCCCAAGCCCAGACCTAAACTTACCCATTTTAGTGGCTTGATGTTAATGCTGCGTTCACACCAGAAATTCGCGCGTAAAAGCGTATTTTGACGCAGAACATTTTTGAAGCTGAGCCTACCTTGAGGAGTGCGGATGTGAGTGCGAGCCGATCTCACAAGAAAGCGTACATTTACCACGACATTACGCAACATGTAAATGAGGTATGATTTAGCACGAGTTCACGGCCGTCCTGCGTAATTATAGTAGTGTCACAGTCCCCATTCATTTCAATGGTGGTTGTTAAGACGTGTTCTTATTTATGAATATTAATGAAACCCTGATTCTAATCTTAACCTGCCCCAAGCCCCAGACTAATCTTACCAATTTTATAACTTTATTCCTGAACTTACCTGTTTCACCTGAAGAAAACGTCCCACGTGGCTTCATTAAAATCGGTTTTTTTGACGCTGTGAAATCTCGTGTCATTTTTACTCTTTTTCATATCGTGCTAAATGCACGGCATAAACATAAGTACTAAAAATAGCTGTGAAGTCGTAGTCCAAATACGCTGTTTTTGTGTCGTCGGTAAAAGTACGCCATCTAGTGAGACTGTGTTGGGAGTGCGGATGTTAGTGCGAGAACCACGCAGTTTTGTGAGAAGTATCCGCAAGACATCTATTTTTCCCAGAGACCACAGCGGTCTGGTGCGGCTTTCAAGTCATTATACGAGCATTCTCACAGGAATTAACGTGAATCCACGTGGCTTTGGATGAAACCGGCCACTTTGCAAGAAACTAGCGTGCCGACCTCAACCAACTCATTTTGCAGTCTATGTAGTACATCCAGCGTAATACTTGGAGGAACAGATGAAGTCTATTTACACACACAAAAGTCAGATGCCGAGCTGTAATAGGAAAAAACTGGCTCTTGCCCAACTTCTTGGTCTTTAAATCCACTTTTATGGATTTAATGATGGAGAGGTTCAAAACATTATTCTAGTAAGAGTATTTGGGTCTGCTAACTGCTAATGTAACAGCTTAGATTATTTTAAGTTAAAGTTTAAGCCATATTATTTTAGTCATTAAAACTAGTTTGAGACGAAAACTTCCAAATAACTGCTGTAAATCTGACAGAAAAGCCTAATGATGAGGACAACATGTTTACAAGTGATTAAAAACACAAAATAATTCAGAAGATTTAATGAGGCGGACTTAATCAAAAATAAATTAAAAAGCATTTGCATAAATTATTCGGCTGATTCGGAGACGCTCCTGTAAGTGCCGCTTGTCAGACACGGAAAAACACGTCGGCCCTGGTAAACGCTGCAGGTAATTATGAAGTCAAATGGAAATGCTAATGCTGCGACGCAGATAGTGCAGCGGCAGTTTGATGGACGCGGACAGGAATAAAAGAACTTCATTTAGACGCAAACTACGAGTGAATGTGCGGTAATGAGGATGTGGCTGGAGGTAAAAGGTTTGGTTCTCAAAGGGCATGGCCATGCGAGAATATGAAACATGCTTTAAATGGAAAAACATTCAGATTTAAAGTGTTGTGTGGACAGTAAAAACAGAGAACAGAGAATATATTTAAACATTTCTCTACATTATTATTGCTTGATATTGGTTTGTATGTGGATTAAAAACAGGAGAGTTTAGTTGATTAAAACAATCGAGGGAACGAGTGTCTTTTTATTTTTAAACCAAATGGACGCTTGTTTCTGTATTGAAGATTCTTAAGATTCAGTCTCTTTCATGGAGCAGCAGATTATATTGAATGAATCCAGGTAGTTTGATTCCTTGACACTTTGAAGAGGAAGTTTCTAGATCGGAGTGCATGTTCGGTCTCCTAGAGTCTAGTCCAGTTCCTAGGTCAGTTTAGGATGCTTTCTTCAGTTTAAAGAAAAATATTGCTTAAACTTACTAACTATGTTTTTAGTCAGCATAGTGTTGTCTGAGCTGATCACTAAAACAGAGCCGTACTGTCATTGTGATTTCTGGGTTTGCTTGTGCTCACACTTTTCACCTTGCTGGGGAATCTCTGAACTGCATTATGTTATCAATTAATTTTTATGCAAATTGTTATCACTTATGTTTCAACTCTCTCAGTTTAGTTAAGGACTGCATTCACCACACAAACTGAATTGGACTCGGCTCGACTCAGTTAGGAACTAAATTTCACACTTTTTGACGATCTGAACAGTGCAGTAGAGACACATTACTCCTACTGTTAGAGGACTGTGGTTGGACAGAAAACACGTTATATTAACAGCAAGTAAGACACCGAATTCTTTGTACATCAGCGGCTACGGCTCATCCCAAAACAAACACTTTATGTTTTTGGTTTTTAATTGGTATGTATCCCACAAATTCTCTTCAACGTTGGTGTTGAAATTAGAACAGATAAGACTTTGTTTGAGCGTTCACAAGTATTTCAATCGAAACCAAAATATCAAGGCAAACGAATTCTGATCGAATCAAAGGTGTGTTGTGAATGCAAACTAAAGTACCAAACTCAGCTTCAAAGAGTCCGACTTTTGTTTTGTCTAATTGACCCTCTCTCGTCGAGCCTCGCCCTTAACGTATCAAGCCGTTGCTATGTTAGTATATGGCATCAGATTTGAGCTCCAAGCAAGATGGTGAAGCAATGGCTAAGTGTTAATGTTGGGTTAAACGGACCGCAGATACCCGAAATATTTGATCGGAGGGAGTATGCTTCCTTTCCATTTTAAAGATTGGAAAACAACCGGAGCAGTGCTACAATGGATTAAAACAATAGAGCTAAATATAGGTTGAACATTGTGGAAGTATAATGAATGCGGCAAAGCCGTTAAACTAATGTTTAATATAGCTATGGGACTTGACTGTGTTGTTTAGATCTAGAGGACAAGTACAACTGCAGAAGTTAGTTTCTAGCTGCTTAAATTTAGGAGCCCTTTAGCTTTACCAACAACTGGTAGGTTTAGCTCGCTAACATAGTTCGTGGAATAACATATTCTTGTAAAGAGAAAAATAGTCCTTAACATATGAAAATGTGAACTTACGGCAGTGCAACGAGCAGGACAAAGGCTGTGCTTGTTTGTATTTGAGGGAACATATAAAAATCATGGGTTTCTCTGATTTAGCTTGAGGGACGGTAGCATTAGCTCATGGAGTTATGCCTCGCGTTTGTGTATTTTAATAAATCTCTCCATTGCTTATGTGCAAATCTTTTGCCTTAATCTAGAGGATATCGCAGAGAAATTGTCAGAAAATGTCACTAACACGAACCGGTCTACTTCTTTCTGTCATGTAAGTCTATGGTTGTGTCCGAACGTCCACACTCATTCCCTATCCTCAATTACTATATAGTCCTGCCCTGTTCAGTAACTGTCAGTGACTCATCATCTGGTGCGCACTACTTTCAGCTGACTGGCGGTCACGTAAACTCTCCGCCAGTAACGGTCGGCAAAAAAGTCAGATAAAAATGAATTTTTGTATAAATACTGGTCAAGTCCTGACACGCAATATTTATGACATAATCATAATACAAGTCTGGTTTGATTGGACAAAAACATTTAACCACAAACAGACTGGATAATTCCTCTTTTACAGCCTCAACTATGGTTAGCAGCTAAGTTAGCATCTTATGGCTAACGGCTTTCAGTTACAGTGTTTAGTTTTTCTGGCTCAACAGTGAGTTTCAACAGCTTTTCTCGTCTTACTTCAGTCATGTTGTTTACAGTTAACGACCTCACGTTGTCCACGTGTTTTTTCAATTCTCGCAATGAATTGTGGTCCATATGACCTCTAGTGACCATGATGCTCACTCTTTTCCAGATGCATTGTGGGAAATTTTGTGCATTCTTTTTTACCACTGGACATTCAGAACCTCTACAAATGGCTGACCCCCGAATAGTGCACTATATAGTAGTTAGGCTCACATTCGGACACAGCCGATGACACTCTTTCGCATTTGAAGGCATGCAACAGTAACTAAATGGGGTGGGGCTCGGCGCAAGGTTTCACATTTGATCACTTTCCTTTCATTTCAGACATTTTGTCGGACTGGACCAATTATCAATCTCCATATAGGACCTGGTTTGATGCATTGAGAGCAGACTTTATGACTCTGAGCTAAACCGTGACAAACTGAAGCGTGACGAAGCAGAACCGTCTCATCTCGGTGCTTTTGACTGTTTATGCAGCACGTCGTGTGTAAACTGGTCCTAAAGTAGTCTGATGACATAATGAGTTTGGACAGAGTCTGTAATCTGCGGGATTACTGTGGATTTGGCCTCAGATTATCACAGAGATTTGAGCACTTTCAGCCCACAGCGGCGCTTTAATCCCAAAGCCGTTTGTGTGACAGTTTGAGAGAAAACGACCGGAAAATACTGGCCACAGACTTTGATCAGGAACTGGGTCGTGTGTCCAAAAGTGACTCGAGTCTAAACTTCAACACACAAGGTTACACACAAAAAAAAAAACATCAGAATCAGGACAAGTGACAAAACATCACAAACAACAATAAAGTTTAGACTTTCAGATCCTTTCTTCAAGAATTCAAGAAATGCACATGAAATAATCTGCTGTAAATGTGATTTCTATTGTACTAAAAAAGTGAGTGGCAAAAATGAACGAGAGTCAATGGAGAGAAAGGACATTTTCTACTGGAAGAGTCAAAATCCAGGAAAAAATATACTACAGTCTGAGAACAAATTCAACCCACAACAACTCTGCTGAGCCTGGGTTTGTAATTGACAAGTAAAAAGAGAAAAACAGTGGTAGAAAAGCAGATAAACAACAAGACTTCTCTCACGTTTATCAGACATTGAGATCACAGGTTGGTGGTGAGCTTTGGGTAATGATCGTAGTTGAATAGCAGAGGCGCTGTGGGTCAGGGCGGTTGCTTTTGGTGCTCTGACCACAGCACCCTGCCTGGGCTCATGAGTACAGCGAGTCTGGGTATCTGCACAGAACTTCTGTTCGCACACATTTTTACAACTTTTCTTCATGCAAACCCAATTCAGACGCTGCACAAAAATTACGAAAACTTCTGCGTCTGATGTCCATCGCATTTGCAGCTGAACTGTACGCTTCCTCTTCAGCTTGGGTTGCCTTTGTTGTTTTATATTGTGCGATTCATAAGCACAATATAAAACAAATATCCACACACCGCATTGGCCAGTAGAACCAGAGGAAAGAGTAAGCAAGAATGAGATCTCAACAAGGTCTCAGCTATTGCTCCAGACAATATTGAGCCTTTCTGAGACCAAGCCGAGATTTTAGCTTATGTCTCCTGTTTCTCATCTTTTGCTCCATGAGATCAAAGCAGGACACAACTCAGTTTCAGCTCCATTTGAGATATTTATTGCTCCTAGAGGTTTTAGGAGCAACAACTGAGAATCTCATCTTTGTCTCATGAGATGAAAAAGATTACATTGAGCAACAACATTTTCCTATGGGAATGAAGGACATTGCAGCAGACAGAGCGACCTGCGTGAAGCTTTCTGCACAACTAATTATGTGTATTTTGCAGAGAAGATCACATGATTAGAAAGTCTTTTGAGATTCGGATCATTGTCTTGTGGCTTTATTCTGCTAACAGTAGGCTCTGGCTGAAATGCAGGACAGTAGCTGTCCCGATCGGGATGAATATAAAAGGCCCATTTATCTGGGACGGTAAACAACCCTATCTTCTGTCTACAACGATGTTTTACAGCTTTAGTTGAGCTATTATACTCACTGGTAGCCCCTTCATAGACGATGGACTTTCTGTGAACAACTAACAAATGATATATCAAACCTCACTGACATGTAGACTGTTGAGCCAAGATAATAATTGTGTCACTATTGAAAGTACGCCACCGAATTTAACGACTTTGTCAATCTGAGAGCAGAGGATGTTAGTGCATAAGCCCTACTATGTTATTATGTATGGAATTAGAAGTAAATCAATGGGCTGCATAAGAATATTCTAGAAGGAAATGAAACCAAGACAAATACAAAAATAACGAGAGCGGGCTAAGTAATTAAATACAAGATTAAGAGCCCCACTTACATCCCTGGAGGTGTGTGTGAACAGGCAAGTGTGGGCCTCGCTGCTCAGACTGCTGCCTCCGCTATTGAACTCTGGATAAATCAGAAGAAAATGGATGTGTAAATGCTTTTAAACCTGTCATGTTGTAGAAAATTACACTGAAAACTGGACTCATAGTTATTGTCAGATCCAGATTTCCAAATGTCTGTCGTCTTTATCATGTTGTACAGTTTATTTAGTTATTATTATGTGTGTGACTTAAGCTGCAGGAGTCTCCAGCTGTGATAATCGACTGCCACTGAGTTCTGTCCCAGTAAAACTCCCCTTCCTCCTCCGCTATGACCTGTTTACAGTATTTTCTCTCTGTTGGGAGCGTGTCGACTGGAGCTGCGGTGACACTACATCGTCTGGTACATCTGAGCCTAATCACCAGGAAATGTCTGCTCCCTTTTCCCTCTTCTCTCCCGCTTCCTCTCCTCGTTTCTCCCCTTTCCGCAGCTGTCAATCAAACGCTGCGTATTAAGTGGCGTCCCAAGCTCAGAGGAGGCGAGGGAAGGAGCGGGGTTAAGGAGGCAGATGTAATCAAAGTGTCTACTCTTTTGCATTCTGACGGCTGATCTCGAGAGGCGCTGCGGGAATCGGAATGCTCATTGTCGTCTGTACGCACATTCAAAAACATGCACCAAAATTAAAAAATCACACATTTGAAAACCCAATTAAACTCTTCCCTTACCAATGCGAAATATTCGTCTTTGCACGGCCAACCATAGTCTTTCTTAGATCTTTTCTTCCCTGCGGCAATGTTGTTCTCTCTGATGCTCGTGCTGACTTGTTACAGTCAAATACATGATGCAGTTTCACAGATTCACCAGCAGAGGGGGAATAGTGTGAGCACAGGGACCCAGAGGAATCACATGACGAGAAATACATGTGTCTGTTCTGACCCTCGGCAAGTTCTAGACCTGCTTTGTGTTGCTCAAAACTGTGAGTTTGATGGACGTACAAAAATCTAATGAACGTCGACTCGACTGTTAAAGTCAACCACCACAACAACGCTGGACAAACAGCCTTTACTCCAGACACAGGTCCAGCAGTGAGTTTACAAACACAGACATCAGAACCTCTAATACTCTTTATAATCTTCTTTACATCATAAAATTACACAAATACATTTTT
>JBBPFD010000162.1:50932-125873 GCA_038363315.1 Mugilogobius chulae
AAGAAAAAAGACTTAATATCGATATTTCTGTTCTTGGGAAAAGAGTTACTATGAATTTTTAGGACTAGTTTTGCGAATTTATGAAATTAAATTACATTCTTGTTGTCTCTGCATTTCTGGAAAATACCTTGTGAATGACAATAAACTGATCTATCGATCTAGGTAAGGTAGGTAAGGTGATACTTTATTGTGCGCCCGTAGGGAATTTGTCTTCTGCATTTGACCCTGGATCTTTTCAATGTCCTCTGGGGCCATCTCCTCAGGAGCAGTGATCGCCGCAGTGCAGCGCTCGGGGACCCATCTCCAGGTGTTTTGCTTGTAGCTTGGTTAGGACTACTGTAGCTGGAGGAATATTACCCTAACATGGCATGTTTTTGTTGGTGGGGGAAACCGGAGTGCCCGGAGGAAACCCACCCAGACACGGGGAATCGAACCCGCGACCTTCTTGCTGTGAGGCAAGGCGCTAATCGCTCAGCCACCGTGCTAGAAATAGCGACAGAGGGGAGAAAGTAAGATATTTTTTTCTCGTAGAGCATTACTTTTCATGATATTTTATCTTGAATTCTTTGTTTTGGTCATGATAAGTGTAAAGTAGTGTGTGTGCATTTAAATACTGTACGTTTGATATTTACGAAGAAATTTTACTTTCTGCCTCGTGGTTACCCCGAGGCAAAATTGTTTTGAACGTGTCATTTTCTGAAAAGATGAGCAAAAAGTTTAATCTCAGACTCTGTGTCCAGTGTCTCCTCGACTCTTTTCATTGGCCGCTGAGATTTTGCCCAGAGGAGGGTCATAAAGAATACTACCGTCATGTTGTAGTGATGTCCAGCGGGTCAAAAGTAGTTCACTCAAAATGTCCCACAATGCATCTGGAAAAGTAGTGAGCATTGATGTCCCTAGAACGGTCAATATATGGACACAGTTCATTGCGAGAATCACAAAAACAGCGCGGACAGTGTCAGGTCTTTAACTAGAAACAACACGACTGAAGTAAAGATGAGAAGGAGCCGCTTAAACTCACTGTTGAGCCGGAGAATAAACAAAACACTGTAAAGATGCTAACGTTAGCTGCTTGCCTTAGTTTGGGCTGTAAAAGAGGAATTATCCAGTCTGTTTGCGGTTAAATAGGTTGTCGAAGTCAAACCAGATTTGTATTATGATTAGTCCATAAATATGTGCGTGTCAGACGGACTTGACCAGTATTTAAAAGTACATTTTTATCAGACTTTACAGATCGTTGTTTTAACTCAAGTCACTGAGCAGGACCTGAACAGGACAGGACTATATAGTAATTGAGTGGATAAGGAACAAGTGTGGACATTCGGACACGGAGTACGACTGGAGTTTAGTCTTGTTTTTTCTGCTCCAAACTGCACGATTGAAACGTGAGTCCAGTCACAAACACCTTCACACTACATGGTGACACAACCAGGGGCGTAGTACCAAATCTGAGCCCTAGGTACAAACTTTGTTGATGGCCCCTCGTATGAAATCTGGTGTTTTAATTATTTAGTCCAGCGGTCCCCAGCCTTTTTTCTTATAAGGACAGGTACAACGACAAATTTCTTTTCCAGGGACCGGTCGAGGTTGGGTAGCGCCAATAACAACAATGTAAAATGCGAAAAATCAATTATTGTGTGTATTTTTAGCTCATTTATTGCTTGAATTTGCTGTTTATTAGATTAAGTGGCACTACATTGTCAAAGTAAAGCACAAGGAAGTAGTGATAGACTATAAAATAAAAATAAAATAAATATTGAAGAATCCTCTGGGGCCCGGTAGCAGATGGCTCGCAGACCGGTTTTGGGCCCCGGACTGGTGGTTGGGGACCCCTGATTAAGTCCATTCTTATTAGTTTTCTATTATTGGGTTTAGTTCCTATATTTAATTAAATTCTACATTCCACACAGGTTTTTGCAGGTTTCTTACTTGACAACAGAACATGATATTTATGCATTTTCTGAGTTAAAATTATTGGGTTGGAACCACTGAAATCACTCGCATAATTACGTAAGTAGTTATGAGGAGATTTATTGATAATATTCAACGCAAAACCTTTTAAAATATGCGTATTTATTGAACTGATCATTTTGTGTCAAACTCACTGAAACTCTTGTTTATATTATCATGTTAATAATTTAGCCAGTTAATATTCCTCTTTATTTAGCAATTTTCTTAGCAAAATGTTCATTTGCAGCTGTCTGAAATCCCAAAAAAATACATTTAAGAACAATCTATCTCACAAGCAAAAATGACCTGCTTTTGGGGGCCCCTTTCTGACCTGGGCCCTGAGGAAACTAGCACCGTTTACCCCCTCCAGTCCGACGCCCCTGGACACAACTGCCTCAAACTTCAACTAATCTCAACAAGACGTGACTAGGGATGTCAAGATTAACCGGTTTTTCAATAATTGTGAATATTTTCCCCCACGGTAGGTTATTCGTTGAATTTTTACAACTCACGGTAAACCGCAAACACGTCTTACGTCTTCTGTGACGTGACTGCCGTGACGTGCTCGGGCAGCGTGAGGCAGAGAACGGCGTGTGTGTCGTCAACTCACCGCTCGTTGAAAGGCTGCTGAAGTTAACGCTTCAGGAGTTGTGTCCATCCAAAGTATCAAGTCGAGGGTTGTTTTAAAGATAACCAGGGCTTTGTGCGGCTGAAGAGTGTCCAAGATGTCATTGAAAAGCTGCCGCTAAAAGCGCAACACATCCAACATGATCCAGCGTCTTCGATACGATCATCCCTCGCTGTTCGTCCAAGTAAAGGTAAAGAAACAACGTAAATCCTTTAAACGAAGCGCTCCAGAGAGAGTCACGTTGCTCACGGCAAAAATGAAAGAGTATTTGTGCTTCGTTTGACATAAACTCTGACCTGAAAGTAAAACGAAAGCAGAGACGCTGCAGGTGTCACGTGACGACACGATGGGAAAACTAAACGTGTGGATGACGTCACCTTCGTGAGTCACTTGACAGATCACACATAATATTATTAGTAATCGATCTCTCCTTGTAAGTATAATAAGAATATTAAAGCAATCATTAAAGGGTCAATAATGTTTTTTTTTTAATGCTTGCATGATAATTTGTTTAAAACATTATATTATTTTTTTTTCAAAGGATAATTATTTAAAATAATTGCATTTATTGTTTTTAATCAAGCCTACATCCTATTTATGTAATACAATCAGTGTGTCACTGTCAGAAAATCAAATGCCAATAAATTTATGTTTAAAAAATAAATATATGTATATAATGTATTTATTTTTTCTTTATGCCGATAATCGTGAATAATCGCAAAATTGTGATTTTTCCTTTTGCTATAATCATGATTCTAAAATTTGATGTCGTGACATCCTTAGACGTGACAAAGTTCGAATAAAAAAACTAAACAAAACTAAAGATAATTACAATCTCCATATAGGACCTGGTTTGATGCATTGAGAGCAGACTTTATGACTCTGAGCTAAACCGTGACAAACTGAAGCGTGACGAAGCAGAACCGTCTCATCTCGGTGCTTTTGACTGTTTATGCAGCACGTCGTGTGTAAACTGGTCCTAAAGTAGTCTGATGACATAATGAGTTGGACAGAGTCTGTAATCTGCGGGATTACTGTGGATTTGGCCTCAGATTATCACAGAGATTTGAGCACTTTCAGCCCACAGCGGCGCTTTAATCCCAAAGCCGTTTGTGTGACAGTTTGAGAGAAAACGACCGGAAAATACTGGCCACAGACTTTGATCAGGAACTGGGTCGTGTGTGTCCAAAAGTGACTCGAGTCTAAACTTCAACACACAAGGTTACACACAAAAAAAAAAAACATCAGAATCAGGACAAGTGACAAAACATCACAAACAACAATAAAGTTTAGACTTTCAGATCCTTTCTTCAAGAATTCAAGAAATGCACATGAAATAATCTGCTGTAAATGTGATTTCTATTGTACTAAAAAAGTGAGTGGCAAAAATGAACGAGAGTCAATGGAGAGAAAGGACATTTTCTACTGGAAGAGTCAAAATCCAGGAAAAAATATACTACAGTCTGAGAACAAATTCAACCCACAACAACTCTGCTGAGCCTGGGTTTGTAATTGACAAGTAAAAAGAGAAAAACAGTGGTAGAAAAGCAGATAAACAACAAGACTTCTCTCACGTTTATCAGACATTGAGATCACAGGTTGGTGGTGAGCTTTGGGTAATGATCGTAGTTGAATAGCAGAGGCGCTGTGGGTCAGGGCGGTTGCTTTTGGTGCTCTGACCCACAGCACCTCTGCCTGGGCTCATGAGTACAGCGAGTCTGGGTATCTGCACAGAACTTCTGTTCGCACACATTTTTACAACTTTTCTTCATGCAAACCCAATTCAGACGCTGCACAAAAATTACGAAAACTTCTGCGTCTGATGTCCATCGCATTTGCAGCTGAACTGTACGCTTCCTCTTCAGCTTGGGTTGCCTTTGTTGTTTTATATTGTGCGATTCATAAGCACAATATAAAACAAATATCCACCACACCGCATTGGCCAGTAGAACCCAGAGGAAAGAGTAAGCAAGAATGAGATCTCAACAAGGTCTCAGCTATTGCTCCCAGACAATATTGAGCCTTCTGAGACCAAGCCGAGATTTTAGCTTATGTCTCCTGTTTCTCATCTTTTGCTCCATGAGATCAAAGCAGGACACAACTCAGTTTCAGCTCCATTTGAGATATTTATTGCTCCTAAGAGGTTTTAGGAGCAACAACTGAGAATCTCATCTTTGTCTCATGAGATGAAAAACAGATTACATTGAGCAACAACATTTTCCTATGGGAATGAAGGACATTCAGCAGCACAGAGGACCTGCGTGTGCCTTCTCACAACTAATTATGTGTATTTTCTGCCCGATCTCACAAGAAAGCGTACATATACCACGACATAACGCAACATGTAAATTGCGTATGATTAGCACGAGTTTACGGCTCTTTTGCGTAATTATAGTACGCGTCACAGTCCCCGTTCATTTCAATGGTGGTTGTTAAGATGTGTTCTTATTTATGAAAATTAACAAAATCCTACATCTAATCTTAACCTGCCCCAAGCCCCAACCCTCATGTTACCCATTTTAGTAACTTTATGCCTGAACTTACCCGTTTCACCTGAAGAAAACGTCTCCACGTGGCTGCAACCAAAACTTGTGTCATTTTTACGCTTTTTCTATCGTGCTATATGTACGGCGTAACATAAGTACGCAGAACAGGACTGATATCGTGCTAAAAATACACTATTTTTGTGTCGTGCTATATGTACGCCTTCTTGTGAGACTGTGTTGGTATTTTGCAGAGAAGATCACATGATTTAGAAAGTCTTTTGAGATTCGGATCATTATGTTGTGGCTTTATTCTGCTAACAGTAGGCTCTGGCTGAAATGCAGGACAGTAGCTGTCCCGATCGGGATGAATATAAAAGGCCCATTTATCTGGGACGGTAAACAACCCTATCTTCTGTCTACAACGATGTTTTGCAGCTTTAGTTGAGCTATTATACACACTGGTAGCCCCTTCATAGACGATGGACTTTCTGTGAACAACTAACAAGTGATATATCAAACCTCACTGACATGTAGACTGTTGAGCCAAGATTAATAATTGTGTCACTATTGAAAGTACGCCACCGAATTTAGCGACCTCTGTCAATCTGAGAGCAGAGGATGTTAGTGCATAAGCCCTACTATGTTATTATGTATGGAATTTAGAAGTAAATCAATGGGCTGCATAAGAATATTCTAGAAGGAAATGAAACCAAGACAATACAAAAATAACGAGAGCGGGCTAAGTAATTAAATACAAGATTAAGAGCCCCACTTACATCCCTGGAGGTGTGTGTGAACAGGCAAGTGTGGGCCTCGCTGCTCAGACTGCTGCCTCCGCTATTGAACTCTGGATAAATCAGAAGAAAATGGATGTGTAAATGCTTTTAAACCTGTCATGTTGTAGAAAATTACACTGACAACTGGACTCATAGTTTATTGTCAGATCCAGATTTCCAAATGTCTGTCGTCTTTATCATGTTGTACAGTTTATTAGTTATTATTATGTGTGTGACTTAAGCTGCAGGAGTCTCCCAGCTGTGATAATCGACTGCCACTGAGTTCTGTCCCAGTAAAACTCCCCTTCCTCCTTCTCTCTGACCTGTTTACAGTATTTTCTCTCTGTTGGGAGCGTGTCGACTGGAGCTGCGGTGACACTACATCGTCTGGTACATCTGAGCCTAATCACCAGGAAATGTCTGCTCCCTTTTGCCTCTTCTGTCCCCGCTTCCTCTCCTCGTTTCTCCCCTTTCCGCAGCTGTCAATCAAACGCTGCGTATTAAGTGGCGTCCCAAAGCTCAGAGGAGGCGAGGGAAGGGAGCGGGGTTAAGGAGGCAGATGTAATCAAAGTGTCTGCTCTCTTTGCATTCTGACGGCTGATCTCGAGAGGAGGCTGCGGGAATTGGGGATGCTCATTGTCGTCTGTACGCACATTCAAAAACACGCACCAAAATTAAAAAAACACACATTTGAAAACCCAATTAAACTCTTCCTTTGCCAATTGCGAAAATATTCGTCTTTGCACGGCCAATCTTAGTCTTTCATTGATCTTTTCTTCTCTGCAGCAATGTCGTTCTCTCTGACGCTCGTGCTGACTTCGTCTACAGTCAAATACATGATGCAGTTTCACAGATTCACCAGCAGAGGGGGGAATAAGTGAGCACAAGGATCCAGAGAAAGTCACATGACTGATAAATGTATGGCCATTTCTCAATTCCCAGTCTGCAGACTCTGTACTTGTGTACTCCTGGTACAGACTTGTGGGAGCAGACTTGGAGAATGGACTTGAGGAGTTTACAAGCTCGTACTTTGACTTTTGGAACAAGTGAACTTGATGACATCACAGGAAATACAGCTCACGTCTACTCGCCATAAAAAAAAAAAAAAAAAAAGCTTCCCAATAAGGAGGTCGTGGGTTCGACTCCCGAATTTGTAAACAAAAGCAGCAGTTTTGTCCACATTTCTACACTATTTAAAACAATTTCGTATTGTATAAAATATATAGTCTAATGTAGGCAGTTCTAAGATCTAATAATAATTTGTTAGAAAAACATATTTTTACTAAGCTACTATATTTTCAAAATTACATTTTTAACATAAAATGAACATGACCATTCTCACATCATGATTATTGTAATTCTGACTGAAGATGAAAATGACAACTGAAATATGATAATTTATTAGGCCTGTGTTAAATATTTGGGCTTTAAGAAAGCAGCCGAATTAAACAGGCACCAGAGACTCTAAACGCACACAGAACCTGAAAAATACACTTTTTATTTTGGAAGCAATTATAGGCTACTGTTTTCTTCTTTATTCTACACAAAGAAGCATAATTCTGTATAGTGTTGAGGACAACTTTTACATCTGCATGATTGACTGCACTGAAGTGGAACGTAACTGCCGGACCGGTTCTGACCCGCTCCGTGAGCATGAGTCAGTTCACAGTTCAAAGAGCACTCCCTCTGCATCAGTATCTGACCCTCGTATTGACCCTATTTTGTCCCGCCCACTTTTCTAGGATTTGCACTTCCTGTTTAGCTCTGTTACGGTAGTTTACATGTTTGTCTGTCTGTCTTGTGGGGCAATTTCAAACATATGTAATGACAGTTAAAATAAAACCATCGTCTGAAGTCTACAGGCTAAATGCAGCTAAACAGGAAGTACAATTCCTAGAAAAGTGGGCGGGACAAAATAGGGTCAATAGCTGTAGTTATTTAGTCGATTAATCGATCGATGGAATGGATGGTCGACCAAAAATTTTATTAGTCGACTAATTCTTTTGTTTAGATTATAAGTAATTTGTATTCAACAGTAACAGAATCATTGGTCTGAACGGTCTTTTTCATAAAAACACACTGTTTTCTTTTAATTTTCTGCATAACTTTAATTTTTGCATGAACTACAGAATATTATTAGTCTTTTTGAGCAATGTTTCTTGTAGAGTTGTCACAAAACTAAAATTTTCGACTGGATTTTGATTCTAAGGAATAAACTTGATTCTCGATACCACAATGAGAATTAAAACGCCCTTTCAAGAAAGTCAGATTTTTATACAATGGACTGATATTTTCAACTCAAAATGCAAGTTTATGTTCAAACGTTTTAGTTTCAAACCAGTTTTGACGAAACTCAAGATTATTTTAAAACTTTTCAGAAAATGTGATTTTTAATATATTATTTTTTTTATCAGATTTAGTTTAAATGTTTGTCCTGTTAATGTTTTCTATATTTGTTCAAATGAGAATCTAATTTCGACACCAGTTTTAGCATTGAATTGCAATTATTTCGACAACTCTACTTTTATCTTCAGAGCCTTTGCCACGCCCCATTTTTAGTTGATTAATCAGTTGATGGGACATGTTTTTAGTCGACCAAGAATTTCTTTGGTCAACTACAGCCCTAGACCCTCGGCAAGTTCTAGACCTGCTTTGTGTTGCTCAAAACTGTGAGTTTGATGGACGTACAAAAATCTGATGAACGTCGACTCGACTGTAAAGTCAACCACCACAACAACGCTGGACAAACAGCCTTTACTCCAGACACAGGTCCAGCAGTGAGTTTACCAAACACAGACATCAGAACTCTACATACCTCTGTGAGAGCGCTCGTGCATCAGAAAATACACAAATACAGTGGTCCCTGGTTTATGGCGGGGGTTACGTTCCAAAAATAACCCGTGATAGGCGAAACCTGCAAAGTAGTGATCTTCATTTTTTACCAGTAATTTCAGTTGATAACCTGCCTTGTTCTGATGTTTAGTGTCTTTTGTTCAGGTAATAATGCTCTGAACACATGATTCACCGCCAGATTCAACAGCGCGAGTCGTTTATGTGACGTTTAAAGAGGACGGTGCTGTGCTCGTTCACCTGCTCTGCTTTTGGCACGTTGCCCGTCCCGCTGCGCTCCACAGCCGACCGCAGAGCCACGGATCACACGGGCTCCAGAGCCGACACCAAACACATCCGGACTCTAGTGAAGTCACAACACGCTCCTCAAACACATCTGGACTCTAGTGAAGTCACAACACGCTCCTCAAACACATCTCTGAACTACACAAATGACGTTCCAGCGTGAACAAACTTATCATCGTAACTACGAGCTCAAAGAGTCAAATCCTCACCTGGAGAAACGTCCGAGCGTCAGGTCAGCTTCCCCTGCATGATCCAAACTGTCTCAAGTTTTATAAAAGAGCTTCTGTGCTGTTGCCTGTGAATGCTGAGATGTGATACGATCCAAACAGTGAGTTTGAGAGAAAAGCAGCTTACAGCGCACACTGTAAAAAAATGCAAAATTGCACACAAAAAATCCGCAAAACAGCGAAGCCACGAAAAGTGAACCACGATAGAGCGAGGGACCATTGTATGTCATTTTACAATTTCAGTGAATGAGAGACGGGAGAGTCAAGCCACGGCTACCCTGTATTAATGTATGGAATAATGGGGCACCTTTGCATAGATTTTTTAAATACAGTTGAAGGCACACATGCTGATAAAATGGGCCCCTGCCGTTTCTCAAATTTGTCGCAAGTCGCTTTCAAACGTGCCATTCCCAGCACTGCTCTCTCTCTCTGTCTTCCAGATCCTCATAACTGACACCTGACGCTGGAGAGAGAGACCTGCATAAAGCTTCTGCTCATAACTAAACTGATCTAGGACCCTAGACCCCAACACTTTCCACTTTATATAGTAAAATAATAAAAGGGGCTCTAAATTTACAAAGCCCCGGGGCCCAAAAACTTTTAATGCAGCCCTGCTCATAGGAGAGAGACACAAACAGCTCACGGACTTCAGATGCGTTGCCGGATCAGACAAAACTGTTGCTGCGATGCCCAATGAGAGTTTCTGGATCTCTGCCTCCTCTCCCCCCTCCTCCTCTTCTACGCTCTCATTCTCTCCTCACTGTGTCTCCTCTCCCCTTGTTTCCTCATCATCTACCCTCCCCTTGTGTCTTTTCTCCTTTTGTGCTTCCTCTGCAGCTGGTACTTTCAAAAGAACGGAGGAGTCAAGAAGGCTTTTTCTTTTCTTTAAGCATCAACCAAATGAACCCTCTATTTCCCTTTTGCACATTCCTCCTGTCCTCTCCTCGTTTCCTCTCCTCGTGTCCTCTGACCTTGCTCTTTTATCCTGGATGTGTCTATAATCTGTGAGGCTTTAAAGGGCACATGTGAAGGAGCTTCTCTTTCTCTCTCTCTGCATTGAATTTCAAGCTCTCATCTTTTCTCACTTGGGGCCTGGCTCTTTGTTCCAGGTTCCTCTGAAAAACACTTTGGACGATTTAAAGTTTTAAGAGAGACTGTTTTTTCTACAGTGACTAAACTTACTCTGGATCTGAAGGTAAAGTCAGCTGACAGTACAAGGTTGCACGTCAGAGTCTCTTTGTGCATGTCTCTGATACACTTTACAACCTTTTCTCGGCAGCCTAACGTCTAGTTTAGCTGCGGTTAGCCTTGAGCTGGGTTTATTTTAACTGTTGTTATTGAGCTAAACAGGAAGTGCGCTACCAAGAAAAGTGGGCTGGGTAGAATAAGGTGAATAGATCCACCAGGGTTCCCACGCATCCTGGAAAGCCTGGAAAATGATTATCCCATTTTCCAGTCATGTAAAACACATTGAGAATGTCAAAAACAGCCAAATGTAATGGAAAATAAAATGTATTCCTGGAAATTTATTGATAAAACACATACTAGCGTGCAACAAATGAACCAGATTTTTGTATTACGCACAGCTGACTCCAAAAGGCCTTATGTGTGGAAAGCTAGATGAAATAATCTAAAAAAAAAAAAAAAAAAAAAAAAAAAAAAAAAACATCGGCTTTATAAAACTGCTAAAAAAAAAAGGACGTGCAAACCCAGATTGCAAAAAATTATCTGAGCGCCCCAAACCAAACGTGAATTCTCATTTATCTGGTTTTCAGCTGGCTGTTTAATTAACACTATTTTTACAAAATTGGCTCAACAGTAGTTTGAGGTAAAAACAGGATTTTATTCTCATTTTCTTCAGCCACTGGAAATGTCAAAAATGGATTAGATTGCACTAAAATTGACACAATATTTTCATAAATCTCAGGGGGAGGACCTATGTTTTTCAACCCGCACCACAGCTAAAATCATGTAATAGAGGTTATGCAGGTGACCTCACAGCATTCTAAATGTTCATGCTGAGTGGCAAGGATGCATTGGAGTCAATGGAGAGAAAGAACGTTTTCTTTTGTAAGAGTTCAATAAACAGCTAAAACTGAAAAAAATAAACTACATTTGAGAACAAATTCAACCCACAACAAGTCTACTGATCAAATGGGTTTGTAACTGACATGTAAAAAGAGAAAATCAAGTCAACAGTTGTAGCAAAGCAGATAAACTTTAGCTTCTCACATTTATCAGACATTAAAATTACACACAATTAAACTTATTACCTTTTTCTTCTTAAAAAAATAAGTTTTTGAGTCCATTTGTTGCAGTTAAAATGTCCTAAATCATCAACTGTTTTTAGTAGACAAGCCGTTGCCACGACAACAAAGAAATACATTGAAGAAATGCCACTCATTCTAAATGTTGCTAAGCATTTTTGGAATAAAATTAAGTCACCTGCATAACCTCTATTGTGATGCCTTGAAACACACTAAAAAGAGGATGTCTTTGCAATCTGCTTCTGTCTCACTCCAACAATGTTCTACTTTGTTTACTTTTAAAAGACAATGTGTTGCGGACCACACCAACTTAGTCACTTTACCGTACCGTATCAGAGGCATCACAGAACCTATACAGAGAGCCGTGAAAAAATACAACATAACCACAGCAGTCAAACCAAAAGACAAAACACCGCATTAGATTTTAAGAGATCTGTCCATTGTTATAAAAGTGGACCACTGGGCTGCCACGAACTTGGCAAAACAGGCTAAATATTGGTGATGTAGATGTCGTGATTACATAAAAGTCCTGTTGCAAATGTCCTGGAAATATTTATGGGCTTTAAGTGGGAACCTTGTCCACATTTTTATAAGACTGTTATGTTGTTGTTGCTTTCTCTGTCATGAACAAACATAACTGATGTAAAATCACGTACATCTCCTTTAAAATCAGACAGAAAGCAGAACAAACACGACGGCGAGCGACGATGATGATGAAGCGGATCCATCGTTTTGTGTGTAAAATAAACAAGTGTCTGATAAAAGCTCTCTCGGATTCTCCCAAACTCCTCACCGTCCTCTTCATCATCGCTGTGTTTGTTTGGAGAAATGCCTCCATTACGTTCACGCTCCGAGGACGTTATTGTGGAAGGAAAATGTCAACGCGCCGATAATTCAGATAGAAAAGCACTTAGGCTGTTTATTTAGAGCCAAACGTCCTTGAGTTAAACCTTACCCGGGCTGTTGAATAAAAATATGTGTTTTACACCGAGATGAGAGACGATTGGAAAATATGTGCATCGCAGAATCACAAAGAACAAGTCACAGCTCAGGCAGAAGAAACGCCGGACTGGAGAGACTGTTTAAAGGGACATCGTATTAAATCTGTCTCTATGCAATAAAGATAACTGTAGCTTTATATTGGTGTACTCTGAGTTGTATTATGGTATGTTATTGGTTGTTTTCACACTTATAGTCAGTAGACTCGGTTCGATTGGGGACCAAAATTGAAACATTGTTGACATTTTCAACTAGAGCGGTTCGCTTTACACAGCTCTTTTTGTCAAACAAACTAAGCCTTTTGAGAAGCTTGTCCACTCCTTCACATGTGGTGGCGCTGTACCCAAAAACCACAGAAGGACACGAGATGAAAAACCCTGAACAAGAAACACCGCTCATCTATTGGTCAATACAACGCAACTTCCTTTCCGCAGGGAAATGAAAACAAAACGGCGTTATCAAGGACCTTTCATACCATAAGACCCGATTCCACCTACGGTTTGGTATGAAAGACCTTCAGGGATGCTGTCTGAAGACGTTCTGTCAGGCACTGTTGGCCCTGTGAGGCAGTAGATATGACCAGAGCTGGAGAGGGTCTGTTCTATAGTGCCGTTGGAGTCCCCCAGGGCTGCAATTTGTCACTGGTTTTGTTCATTGTTTTTATGGAAAGAGTTTCTAGACACAGTCAGGCACCAGAGGGTTTGGGGACCACACAATCTCATCTCTGTTGTTTGCACATGTTGTCCTGATGTTTCAACAAAACAGAACCTAAACATGCACTGGAACAACTGGAACAGTTTGAGTCGAGTGTGAAGCAGCTGAGATGAAAGTCAGCTCCTCCAAATCTGTGGCCATGGTTCTTGTTTGTAAAAATGTGCTGTGCCTTCTGCAGGTATAGCTGCTCTCACAGAAATGTGTTTATACCACTCAATGTGAAACAGCGTCACATAAACGCAATGTCCTTTTTTGCGTCTGTTTTTCAAGTATTTGAGGGTCTTGTTTACAGAGAGGGATGGGATGGAGTGTGACCCGGGCTCACACTGCCTCCAGTCCAACTCCAGTGCAGCCACTGGACCGGTCTTGCTACAGTGACTCACATTAGCTCCGGAGGTCTGTAGTTCTGCTGCAGCCACAGGCTCTGCTGCCGACCTCGCCAAACCCCAAACTCACGGAGATTCATGCTCAATTTGGGAGATTACACGATCGCTGACACGTGTATGTAAACAAAGAACACATGCGCCGAGTTTTGGGCTGATTCATGTCAGTTGATTTTCTGTTTGATTTTTTGCCGCACAATGGGTAAGTACGGGAGGTTTATTTACATCCTATGTGTGTTACATAATCGTGTAAATGTCGTATCTTGACGTATTTTGTATTATTAGTGGAAACGTAATGATTTTACTTTGAAAACTACCGGATTAACTTCACCAGCACTCGTTTGGTTTCCTGTTTATTGTGTCTTGTTTTCACAACTTCACCAAAAAGGGCTCGGATGTGCTCCAGCATCCAGCCAAAATTTTAAACCAACGAAATGTATTCGGAGTGCCGGATTGGCCGTACCGGAGACACGCCATTTGAGTCACTCTCGGACTTTTCAAGTTAAGTAAAGACTCCGGTGGCTGGATGCAGTGTGAGCCCGGGGTGAAACTGACAGGTGGATGGTGCAGCTTCAGCAGGTCACAGATACAAGAGACTAACATGAGTTTCCTCTGCAGGATGGCTGGACACTTTCTTAGCGATAGTGTGAGGAGTTCTGTCACCCTGGTAGATCTCAGACTAGAGCCTGGGCATTTGGTCCGGATGTCACGTCTCCCTGAGGCGATGTTCTGGCTATTTTGGTAAATGTGGATTTTCAAGTCAGTCAGAATATAATCATGACAGCCAGTGAAAAATAGTCGGGACAGTTTTCTCTATTGGTCGAGGATTTATGAAACTAGCGCTCGTTCGATATCTCAAACCAAAAAACATTATTTTCTGTGTTTTGAGTTGGAACAAATGACGAGCCCTTTACAGTGATATAACATTGTGAGCTCAACCTATTTCTTCTTCTGCTTTGGGTCGGTGGTGGGTCGTCGCCGTGGTAACCTGCTCTTTCTGAAACAAAGATGGCCGACGCGGAGGTGATCCATCATCTTTTAGAGCGGAGCATCCATCACCTTCTCCGGCTCGCCTGACAATCTGTCCGCTTTGTGCCTCCTCGACTGGGACTCACACTCACCTGAAGAAGAAGCAGTCCAAGAGAGAGAGAAGGGGGAGGGAGAGGGAGAGAGAGAGAGAGAGAGAGGGAGGGAGAGAGAGAGATAGAGAGAGAAGGATGAGGGGGAGAGAGAGAAGGTCTGTCCGTTTTGTGCCCCTCGACTGGGACTCACACTCACCTGAAGAAGAAGCAGTCCAAGAGAGAGAGAGGGGAGAGAGAGGGAGGGAGAGAGAGAGAGGGGAGAGAGAGAGAGAGAGGGAGGGAGAGAAGGATGAGGTGGAGAGAAAGAGAGAGCGAGCAGAGAGAGAGAAGGATGAGGGGAAGAGAGAGAAGAAGGTCTGTCCGCTTTGTGCCCCTCGACTGGGACTCACACTCACCTGAAGAAGCAGCAGTCCAAGAGAGAGAGAGAGAGAGAGGGAGGGAGAGAGAGAGAGAGAGGGAGGGAGGGAGAGAGAGAGGGAGAGAGCTGGACAGAGAGAGAAGCAAGTCTGTCCGCTTTGTGCCCCTCGACTGGGACTCACACTCACCTGAAGAAGAAGCAGTTCAAGAGAGAGAGAGAGATAGAGGGAGGGAGGGAGGGAGAGAGAGAGAGAGGGGGAGAGAAAGAGAGAGAGGGAGGGAGAGAGGGGGAGAGCGCGAGCGGAGAGAGAGAAGAAAGTCTGTCCGCTTTGTGCCCCTCGACTGGGACTCACCTGAAGAAGAAGCTGTCCGAGAGAGAGAGAGGGAGGGACAAGAGAGAGAGGGAGGGAGAGAAAGAGAGGGAGAGAGCGAGAAAGAGAGGAGGGAGAAAGAGAGACGGAGAAAGAGAGAGGGAGAAAGAGGGAGGGAGAAAGAGAGGGAGAGAAAAAGGAAGAGAAAGACAGATGAGGGAAAGAGAGAGAGGGAAGAAGAGAGGGAGAGAGAGAGGGAGGGGAGAGAAGGATGAGGAGAGGGAGGGAGAGCGAGCAGAGAGCGAGAAGAAAGTCTGTCCGCTTTGTGCCCCTCGACTGGGACTCACCTGAAGAAGCAATATGTACGTAGCTTCTTTAGGTGCAATAGCAATATATTTCATCTAAAATGTATCACATGCAAGAAGTAACAGATCATTTGCTCAAGCATTTCCAAACAAGTCTAATTTTTGTCAAATTTGCTCAAATTAAAATGTTTGTATTTATTATTTTATGGCTCTGAGTCTTGTTTAGAATTGAGCAAATGCGACTCATTTGTTGACAAAGGCTGAAGACCCCTGGTATATATATTAGGGCTGTCACGTTTTTATCGCTTTAACGCAAAACTATTTTAACAGCGATAATTTTTTTGACACACATTAATCTCCTGCTTATTTTTCCATTGAAGCGCTCCGATGACGCGAGGTTCATAAAAAACAAACAAAAAAAAAAAAAAACTGGCTCACTTTTGTAGACTTTGGTCCCTTTTTTCCACCCGGTTCCACGACTGTCTGAGCGAGATGTGTTTGTTTACCTGGGCTTCATCCATGTGCAGCTCCATCTTCTTGTGTCTCGATAAAGTCACAGTCCTCGGTCACTAAATGCCATGTTTGTCCACTAAAGTTGTTGAAACAATCCAATATCAAGAATAGTCTTTCAAAACTCCGTTAAAAACGTTTGAGGTTCTACTTTTGGCTCCACTAGCTTAGCGGTAAAACTTTGCCAGTTCTAACTAACACTTCTTTTAAATCCTTCACAATAAAAGCCTCATAATCTCCAGCTGCAGAAAGCGCTTTATTGTGAAAGAGCAGTGTGCTTACAATGAGTGAGACATGTCAGTTCCATGATTTGGCCTAATGTTTTGGGAAAGCCTACAAACCATTATTTTACACTTCAAGAGACATTCTACAATTAAGGACATAATAAACAGGAATGAAAGCTAAATATGTTATCAGAATGCAAAATACATTCAATTAAATGCAATTAATCGCGATTCAAAATTTTAATCGCTTGACAGCCCTAATATATATACAATCATTTAATAATAATAATATGATTCTTGAGGTGTGCACGGTAGCAGAGTGGTTAGAGCTCTGGCTTCCCAATAAGGAGATCGTGGGTTCGACTCCCGGTCGGACCATATCAACATTTCACGATCTCTCTGGGTGGAGTTTGCATGTTCTCCCCGTGTCACCGTGGGTTTTCTCCGGTTTCCTCCCACCTCCAAAAACATGCATGTTTAGGTTAATTGGGCATCACTGTAAATTCCCCTTAGTGAGTGAATGAGAGAGTGAATGTTTGTCTGTCTAACCCTGCGACGAGTTGGCCACTGTCCAGGGTGTTTCCCCGCCTAAGGCCCAAAGTCACTGGGATAGGCTCCAGTCACCCGTGACCCCTAACGGGATTAGGCGGTAGAAAATGAATGAATGAATATGATTCTTGTGTGGAGAAAAGAGCCACAGTGAATAAATGTACAAAGGTTTTATGCCACGTCAAGGAACATTACAGACAAACCAACATGGTGTTAGAAAACACACTTCTTCCACAACGTGATTCTGAAGCTGCAAAAAGCTCTGGTCTGACTCTCACTTCACCCCAAAACTGCCTTTTCCACTTCCCCCCAAAATGCTCTGCAATAAACGAGCCTTTGCGTCGGAGCTAATTGATGTTATGCTAATGTTTGCTTCTGGCCTTCAGCGCAGAAAAACCACCGACACGTCACGCTAATTAAAAACAAAAGTCGTAATTAAAAAGTGCAGCTATCTCGGGCGGACCAGGCCTTCGAGTCGGCGCGATAAAACACAAAAACTGTCCAAGGAACTCCATTTGTTTACCATTTTAGATTTGTAATTAGCCGCAATGAATAAACGCCGGCGCGGTAATGCCCTAAACGCATTCATTTTGTGTAATTCCGCGCTCTTAAAACATTAGTGCTTCGAATTACGCCGTGAGTAAAGACGGCTTGATTCAACAAAATGAAAAAAAAAAAAACAGCAAGTCTGCGGTTTTTCGAATTAAGCCAAACAAGATGTAATTTTGCGGCGCTTTTCATTAAAGATATTTGCGGCACGCTGTTTTTAATGCGATGTGAAGTGGGAGGTAATAAAGGACATTAACAAGTGCTGATTCTGTCAAACAAAGACACTAATGCGCTAATGAAGAGACGTTATTAAAAGCTGCGAGGAAATGGACTTTTTCTCCTCTGCCGCGGCTCAAACGACTCGTCCTGCTTCTTTCCAAAGAGAGAAAAATGGATTTGTTTTTCTTCGTTTGCATCGGAGCATGTATTGCTTCTTAAACCGTAAATACAAGAACAAAACAAACAGGGATAATTAAGTGTTAGTGTGTTGAGTGTGTGGGAGTTTGAACCCAGAGCAGTGTGTTGTTTAGTTCTTGGATGATTTCTGGAAAAACTCAGACATCTGGTGTAGGAGAGCTGCTGGTCTGGTTCAATAAGCACTATTTACAGATAAATATTGAGGGACGTATCTTGCCAAGATGTCCCCCAGCACAGGACACGGAGCCGGCTGCACAGTGGAGGAGTTTAAGATCTTTTGTGTGGAAAAATAAAAGAACAAGTCACAGACATAAGAACATTTACAGGATTATTTGTCTGACCCCGGGCTCACACTGCCTCCAGATCCAGATCCAGATCCGGATCCGTATGGGTCCGCTCGTCACTCACAATGCCTCCAGGCACGGTGGCAGAGCAGATAGCGCTCTCGCCTCACAGCAAGAAGGTCGCTGGTTCGAATCCCGCACAGGCCGGGCCTTTCTGTGTGGAGTTTGCTTGTTTCTCCCCGTGTCTGGGTGGGTTTCCTCCGGGCACTCCGGTTTCCCCACCAACCAATAACATGCATGTTAGGGTAATATCCTCCAGCTACGGTAGTCCTGACCAAGCCTAGCAACAACATCTGGAGATGGGTCCCCGAGCGCTGCACTGTGGCGATCACTGCTCCTGAGGAGAAGCTCCAGAGGCATTGAAGGATCCAGGGTCAAATGCAGAGGACAAATTTCCCTACGGGGACAATAAAGTGTACCTTAACCTTAACCTTAACTTAATATGCATGCGTATGTACGGACTCTGCTGGCCTCGCGAGACCACGAGTTCACAGGGATTCACGCTCAACTTGGGAGTTTCGAGGAGTTTACGCGATCTCTGGCACATGGATATGTAAACAAGGACACTTGCGTCAAGTTTTGAGCTTATTTCACGTTACTTCATGTTATGTTGGATTTTTCGCCGCACAGTGAGTGAGTACGGGACATTTATTTATATCCTGTGTGTTAAATGGTCGCGTATATGTATGTCGAGCATTTTTACGTATTTGTTGTAGTAGTAGAAACATAATGATATTATTTTGAAAACCACTGGATTGTCTTCACCTGCGCTCGCTTGGTTTCCTGTTTGTCGTGTCTTGTTTTCAAAACTTCACCAAAAAAGGGCTGCGGATGGCTCCGGCTGTCGGGAAAAAGTTCCTTCCAACGGAAACGATCCGGATGTACGTAGCACATCCATCGCGATGTGAGCCACTCTCATTACTTTTCAAGAATTGGAAATGTGCTTGTTCGAGCGTCTGCTTACGCTGTGTCTTGTGTAGAAGCTCCAACCTGCGGCGGACGCTTTGGCCTCATCAGTGAGTCGGGCACTGATGAACTTTCAAGCATCTGAAACCCGTGCAAATCCGCCTTATATATTCACGGAGTAAAGGTCCAAAATGTACAGTGAAAGATAACGTGGCGCCGCAAACACGCACCGCAGAAATGTTTAAAGTAGGGTGACCAGACGTCCATTTACCTGGCTGGGACAGTTCCTATTTTGAGCCCTGTGTCCCATGTCTCAGCAGATGTATCCAGAATCATTGTTTTGTCCCAGTTTTACAGACATTGTCCCATTTGTTCTGATTTTTGACCATTTCCATGACCATTTTGACACAGTGAAGGGAGAAATATATATTGCTTTCTTTACTCAAACTAGACAAAAATCGTGCTTGAAAATAACTAAAACCCAACCAAAATGTATAATTTTACAAGTTTGAGATACTATACATGAGTGTGAAGGAGCCTCGAATTGACTAAATGCATGAGAATATACTTATTTATCCATTATTTTTACCCCATAAATCTGGCCTCTATGTGGGGGCTTTTAGTTTTTTGTTCATTTAACTGCCTCATGTCTTTTTAATTAGGGATGCACCGATCCAGCTTTTTCAGTTCTGATACCGATCCCGATACTTTAGAAATTATCATCTGCCAATACCCGATATCAACGATACTTGTGTAAGGACTGAAATAGCTCTTTTTTCCTTTTTAAAACATAAGACTTTTGATCATATAGAGTTATTTATACTGCAATTAAAAACTGAACAACTTAAGAAGAGAGAGAGAGAAAGAAAGAGAGTGCGAGGAGAGAGAGAGAAGAGAAGAAAGAAAGAGAGAAGAGAGAGAGAAAGAGAGAAGAGAGAGAGAAAGAGAGAAAAGAGAAGAAAGAGAGGAGAGAGAAAGAGAGAAGAGAAGAAAGAGAATGAGAGGAGAGAGAAAAAGAGAGGTAGAATGAGAGGAGAGAGAGAGAAGAGAAGAAAGATAGAGAAAGAAGACAGAGAAATAGAGAGAAGAAAGAGAAAGAGAAGAGAGAGAAAGAGAGGGAGAGCAAGAGGAGAGAGAGAAAGAGAGAGAGAGAAAGAAAGAAAGAAGAGAAGACAGAGTAGTAGAGAGAAGAGAGAATTAAAGAAAGAAGAAAGAGAGAAAGAAATAGAGAGATGAGAGTGAGAAGAGAGAGAAAGAATAAATTGTCAAACATTATGAGACATTCTGGATCAACATCAGACATAAATCAGACTCATTATGTCCAATTAAACACAACTAGGATATCGGCTGAACCGATATCATGGAGCCGACACTCGATCCAGCAAAATTTCCTGGATTGGCACCGATATTCGATCCCAGTATCGGATCGGTGCATCTCTATTTTTAATTATAGTAAAATGACATCACAGAATAGGATCATCACATCTAAAACTCACCAAAATACAGGAGAACATCAGGATTAAAATTAAGCCAAAACTCCAGTAGCGTGCAGAAGGCTTAATGTTCCAGGAAATGTCACCAAAAGCTACATAAAATCAAGGTCATTTTGAAAAAGCTAAATCATGATTAACTGCTCCAACAGCTCTTAATACAAGACCAGACCTCCTCTAGTGTCTGATATGTAAAGCCTGGTTTAGTTTTATCTTAATCCTGGTTTGACTTGATAAACCTTCACACACTCCTGATCAGCTTTCCTCTCTCCCCCTTGGCACTCTCTTTTCCTCTGCTTTCTGTTGTTTTTTCTTCCTCTACTTCCCCCCCCCCCTACTGTGTCTCTCCTCTCTCTTTTCCCTCCTCTCTCTTTTGTCACTCTGTCTTTCTCTCTTCTACCTCTTTTGATTGTCTGTCTGTCTTTTTCTCTCTCTCTCTTTGCCTGTCACACCCCTCACTCTTTCTTTACACTCTCTCTCTTTCTTCCCCTCCTCTCTCTCCCTGTTCTCTCTTTTCTTATATTTAACTTTCTTTCTCCCACTCTTTTTCTCTCTCTCCTCCCCTCTCTCTATACATTCCCGCTTCCTCTCTCTCCCCTATCTTGTCTCTTCCTTTCCTCTTTTATCCTCCCCCCTTCTCTCTCTCTCAGTCTTTTCCCCCTCTGACCCTCTCCTCTCTCTCCCTCCTCTTTCTCTCTCGCTCCTCCCTCCTCTGTCTCTCTTTCTCCCTCCCCTCTCTCTGTTTCTCTTTCCCTCTGCTGTTCCCCTCCTCTCTCCTCTCCCTTTCTGTCTCTCTCTCCCCCTCCTCACTTTCAACTACTCTCGCCCTCTTTCTCCCCCTCTTTTATTTAACTCTCTTTCTTACCCTCTTTTTTCTCTCTCTCCTCCCTCTCTCTATATGTATTCCCTCTTCCTCTCTCTCCTTATCTTGTCTCTCTCTCACTTTCATCTTCTATTCTCTCTCTTTCCCCCTCCCTCTTCGCTCTATCTTCTCCCTCCCCTCTCTCTCTCTACCTCTGCTGCCCTCTCCTCTCTCTTGCTCTTCCCTCCTCTGTCTCTCTTTCTCTCCCCCTCTCTCTCTGTTTCTCTCTCTCCCCCTCCTCACTGTTCCCTACTCTCTCTCCCTCTGCTGTCTCCCTCTTCTCTCCTCTCTCCCCGCCTCCCTCTCTCCCCCTTCTCTCTCGCTCTCCCCTTCCTCTCTCTCTCCCTTATCTTGTCTCTCTCCCTTTCCTCTTGTATTCTCTTTCTCTCTCTCCCCTACTCTCTCTTCCCTCTTTCTCTACCCTCTCTCTCTCTCTGTTTCTCTCTCCCCCTCCTCACTTTCCCTACCCTCTCTCCCTCTGCCCTCCTCCCTCTGCTGTCTCCCTCTCTCTCCTCTCCCTCTCCCCCCTCTCTCTCCCTCTGCTGTTCCCCTCCTCTCCCTCCCCTCCTCTCTCTCCCTCTCTCTCCCCTCCCCTTCCTCTCTCTCTCTCTGAGGTCGCCGCGGTGATGTCGTGGGTCATTATCTCTCGTCATTACCTCCATTATGGCGTCTGCCTGACCTTCTCCGTGTTCGCGCTCGCAGCTGCCAAAGCCGAGCTTCATAAATATGTATCAACCCCACACCACCAACACGCCGCCGCCGCCGCCTTTAATTCACCCTCCGCATTTGCATCGGGTGAAGTAAATAATAAATGTAGACGAGGTGTTTTCTGTCAGAGAAGAGCCTGTTTGTGCAGCTTCGACATGACGACGTGTCACATGTTTGTCACCTGAAGAAATCTAATAAATAAAGCGTACAAAATGAATCTCTACAACGACATTTACAGAACTGACTTCTTTGTGTTTGTGTAGCGTCACAACATTTTGTCCCTGGAGCCGAAAAGCACTAATATGTAGCTGCTAGCTCCTGTTCCTAGCCTCTAGCTCCTCATCAGTGGAGGTCGTCACGGGGTCAACAGTAAGAGCACTAGACAGCTGAGAGAAGAAGCCTTAGCTCTGAACGTCCTTACCAGCGACGGGAAACAACGAGGGAAATGATGCGACTATACATAGTGTAAAGTGACCGTCAGGGCCTGCAAAGCCTTCTCTGCTGGCCTAAAAATATCTAAATAACAAACTAATAGTTCAATAATTATTTATCAACTTCTTCGTAGCATCTCCCATTGTTTTGCAGCTTTCAAGCGGGTGTTTCAGAATATATTGTTTTAACCAATCATATGTCAGGCGTCAGTTGTTGTCAGGGTCAGTGAAATCTGCCTTAAGCCTTCACAATCAGTTTTGAAGGCACCGTATCTTAAATAAGTGCGTATCAAACTGTTCAATCAATCAGATTTTACGTCGACAACGCGAGGCCTTCTAGCAGGCGACCGGCAACATTAGAAATCTACGGCATTTGATTGGCTGTCTGTGCTTATTGTTGTTGTGATAACAGTTTTGTCACAGTGGCTAAAGGGAGAGAAGAAATCGATTTGGTTGCAAATTTATTAAATTTTTTTTTGTTTGGAGCCGCTCTTGATTGTTAATTTGTCTTGTCCAACAAAAGCAGCGACGAGGCACCAAAGTACTGCGGGACACTTATAAGCAAAGGTCCTTTCCAAAACTTTTGGCGAACCCAGAGTGGATTTACAGCTAAATGAGCAAGTGTGTCGCCTGTGCCCCGGGGACGAGACGAGGTCCAGCACAAGCACAAGCTCCGTGCGCACACTACCACAGCTCCACGGTAAGATTCTTGGTGTACAAGTAATTCAGACCAGTGAGTAAATATTTGTGTGTCATCAAATCAAATCAATTTATTTTTGTATAGCCCAAAATCACAACAACAGTCGTCTCTGAGGACTTCCCAAGATTATTGATTTTAGCCAATATGAATAATAGGAAATCAAAATAAAACAATACGCATTCAATGAAACATTTGATCAAGCATGTCAAAGCAGATTATTAGTAGAGCAAATGAATGATTGTCCAGAGCATCCCCTGTCCTTAGACCCTCCTTCTGTCCTTAGTCCCTCCTTCTGTCCTTAGTCCCTCCTTCTGTCCTTAGACCCTCCTTCTGTCCTTAGACCTTCCTTCTGTCCTTAGACTCTCCTTCTGTCCTTAGACTCTCCTTCTGTCTTAGTCCCTCCTTCTGTCCTTAGACCTCCTTCTGTCCTTAGACTCTCCTTCTGTCCTTAGACCCTCCTTCTGTCCTTAGACCCTCCTTCTGTCCTTAGACTCTCCTTCTCGCAAGGAAAAACTCAAAAAAACCTAATGGAAAAAGAGAAACCTGGAGGAGAACCACAGTGAAGAAGGGATCCACTCCCATGGACGGACAGGCTGTAGACGTAACTAAGACTAAAGTTATAGAGTTTATGTTTGTGGAGCCAGAGTCCATAAGCAGAGGGAAACGACTCGTCTAGCAGGACCAGGACAGGCCAATCCTGGAGAGGAAGGTGGGGCGGAGGTCCAGGCATCAGTGGTCCGGCCACGTCACTGGAACAGCAGCATCTGAAACAGTTACAGGGGAATAGCAAAGAACAGACTAGAGATGAACTGTAATTTATTATTCAGTGTGTGTGTGTAAATGTGTTTATTCTGGCTATAGAAGTAATGATGCTTTGCTCTTTATCGCGTGCCTGCCTAATAGATTAGTTTAAAAGATCAAATACCTGCTCTACACTTACTCAACTGTGTTTTTAGTCCAACATGTTTTGTCTGATCTGTTTGAAAAGAAAGTTTGCCTCCAGAAGCAACTGATCACGTAAAATACAGCATAAAAGAGTTATTATTAAGAGGGTTTTTTTTTTTTTCTGATGATAACACCTAAAACACAGGATGCTAATCAGAGGTAGAAAAATGCCTTTGTCCTTCCCTCCTGGACAATAACTCAGCCTCTCGTGTAATCACTTCTGCTCGTTACTGTCACGACCGGCTCCACGATCATTCCTGTGATTGACGAGTCTCCGATCGATCCCGTTCAATCTGTCTTTGACCTTTGACCCCGGAGGAGGAGGCGGAGAAATGCAGATGTTTCCTTCTGTGTGTGCGTGTGAGACGGTATCGACCGGAGGACACTGCTTTAGAGCTGATTCTTAATGAAGTAATGCGATGTGACTGATGTGGACGTGGCTCCCAGTGTTTTTGAGTCTTGACTTTCAGAAAGAATCAGATCTGCTGGACTGACTCAGATTAAATGTGAAGATTTGTGAATTATAATGTTTATTTCCTGTATGTTTATGAAACTGGACTTCTTCACAAACAGACATAAAGATAAGCTTTTAACGGTGCTATATACAATTTTATTTTCTTAATATGTAAAGAGAACAAATTTTAAACTCTTAACATCAGTCACGTTTTGCACACTTGCCGACTGCATTTTGAGCTTCATAATTATTCACAATGAGGTTAAAAAAGCTTTTAAATCAGTCAACATGTTAACACTTATGCAGTAACTTCCGACCTGGTACGATGATTGTCAACACTTTCAAACATCATAAAACTCTTGTCTGACCAGTCAGCCCCTTCTACATTCCGTTTCATTCTGTTTGATGCAGAAGGGTCTGGGACCTGGGCCTCGGCCAATAACTTCGCTGTCCAATGTTAGGATGATCCAATCAAGCACGACAATTCTGACACGTGACACTAAAAAGTCAGAAGTTGTTTTCAAGCCCCAATGAACGTATCAATTCCTCAAAACATGAGCAGCAAACCGTGTTGAGAGGCTTCATACTGAAAAAATCCTCGCTCTACATGCTTAAGAAAACATCCAGCTTAGCGTGTCACTGTTTTGGGTTTTCTGTGATTGGTTGACTCAGCGCTCGGAAAGCCCGCCCTCGAATTTGAACCCCGGCGCTCTGATTCCAGACCCTCACGTCTTCGTAAAGTGTCTGTCAAATCATGTAGGGACTGGCTGGTCAGGCAAGCAAAACATGTACCAAGCTCCTGCACCACGTGGATCTGTTTCCTTTACAGCAGTGACTTGACCATTGAAATCATGAGAAGATTCCTCAAACAAATACAAAAATCTAGTAACACTCCCCATATGTTAACACAAGGCCTGGGGGCCGGATTCCGCCCTTCACATCACTTCATGCTGCCCTCCAGGTCTAACAGGGTTACTTAAAAGCTGTATTAGTGCCAGGAGTAATATGAGTGTCTTAACCTAATGAAATAATTTGTCTGAAATTAAGAGTTAGTCATTCAGTAATTGTCACATCAATAAATATATAAAATCAAAGGGTTAGATACAGAGAGTATTATTAGTATGTCAAACAACAGTAAGGCCCTTCGAGACAGTCAATATGGCTCTTTCCATATGTCATTGTCCACTTTTATTCTCTTAGACCTTGTCCACACGAAGACAAAACGAGGATAGTTTTAAAAAACGATCTGCGTAAAGATGGAGCTGCTTTTATATTTGTGAGCGTCCACATGAATCTGTAAATCAGCCTGAAGCCGGTGTAATGCCTGTATCAGTCCAGAGTGTGCGCTGTGATACTGGCACAAACATTCATTTTTCATTTTCTACCGCTTAATCCCGTTAGGGGTCGCGAGTGACTGGAGCCCATCCCAGTGACTTTGGGCCTTAGGCGGGGAACACCCTGGACAGTGGCCAACTCATCGCAGGGTTAGACAGACAACCATTCACTCTCTCATTCACTCACTAAGGGAAATTTACAGTGATGCCCAATGAACCTAAACATGCATGTTTTTGGAGGTGGGAGGAACCGGAGTACCCGGAGAAAACCCACGGTGACACGGGGAGAACATGCAAACTCCACCCAGAGAGATCGTGAGATGTTGATATGGTCCGACCCGGGAGTCGAACCCACGACCTCCTTATTGGGAAGCCAGAGCTCTAACCACTCTGCTACCGTGCGATACTGGCACAAACAGGAAGTAGAAATGACACAATAGTTAGTTAAAGTTAAAAAAAAAAAAAAAAAAAGGTTTAATGTAAACAAAAACTTAGCGGAGAACTCTTTTAAACTGATCAAACATTCTGAATGAACAACATGAATCTAAAACCTCCAGAAAAGACACAGAAAGTGGATTTATGCTTCAGAATCTTTGGAATATTTTGAATACGTTTCAATACGGATTTATTAGAGATAGTAGAAGATTTATTTTTGTTTTTCTTTATGTCTTCTGTGGTTTGCGGTGAAATGAGACGCGGATTTTCACAGTGAACATCATATAAAGGTCAGTACATTCTGCAGATGAGACGTGACTTTGGGGCAGTGATGTCATCAGCGTAACTGTGGAGACGCTAAACCGGAGTTTTGAAATCTCTTCACCCTGAGACATGGTTTCAGAAATATTCGTTTTCAGTCCTAAAACTCTTGCTTCGTGTAGACGATGTCTGGGTTAGGACAAATATTTGTGCTGAAACGCCTGAGCTTGGACAATAGGTGGTGTCAAGTCACTTTTCGTACCGGTAACCGATTCGTCGGAAGTTCCTTTTAGGTCAACGACGCATGCGCAGACTGAAATTACGTCTTTTAAACACATTATTTGCAAGTGTGCTGTTAATATTATTTCTTTATATTGATATTTATGAATGAATCTTGCAAAAGTTTGCCAGTAGAAAACCCAAAACGGCACATTTATTTATCGCCATTTTAAGCTAACAGTTAGCAGTAGGAACTAGCTTAATCAGACATTTACGGCTTTAAACGGTAAAAGTCTCATTTTACACTCATTTGCTTTGTTGAAATCTGTGAGGGAATTTTGTGTTTAATAGATTAGTTTCGTCTGTGTTTAATTAAAATTTCAATACGAATAAAACAATGTAAAGAAGTAAAGCTAACGGTACGAATCGGGTCTTCCGGTACGAAAAGTGACGTGACAGGTGGGTTTACATTCTAGAATTCTTGGCAGTTAAAAGCCAGCTGGAGGGCAAGAGGCACTTTTTCCTATTAATAACACTGAACTTTGTCATGGAATAATTCAAAAATGATTTAGCTAATTTAAAAAGTGGTGATTTCTAGGATGACTAGACACATTACTGGTTTGCATTGCAAAAATAAACTGCATTTAAACAATCTTCATTTTACCTGCCCTCCACCTCATTGAAATAACATTGGCCAGTCTAATGTTGTGATGTCACGTGAGACCCACCTATTGCATTAAAAATGCTTTCTCCTTTTGACTTGAGCACAGTAGTTCATAACCTGACACCTAAACTCACCANAAATTAAAGTGCAATGGACAATTTTGACACTTTAATCAGAGTTGCCAGATTTTCGGAGAGCAACAAGCAACCAAGCCAACAAAAAAAAGTCCATAATAAGCATCCTCAGCCCTACAAAAAGGTGAAAAAATTGTCACTTAGTTAAACATTGTGTGTCGCCTCAGCAAGAGTGTATTTAACGTTCATAATTTGAGTTATGAGATAAGAGAAAAAATATGGTTCAAGTCTGTATTTTTGTTATTTTCAGAAGCAAACTTGTTTTGCAAACATCTGAGCTTGTGGTCTTGTAAATGCTGTTTCAGTCAGATATTTGGTCAGATCATGGAGGGACTTACTAGTTTGCATTTAGTTAATTGATTGGTAGCACATGTCTAAAGCCAACCAAGAATGTTTCTAGTAAACCATAACATCATTTTTTGATCATCAAACTTCAACTAATAGATTTAAAATGCTTAATGCTTTTTTTGAAATTATGTTGTCTGAACATCGTAATAGAGATTGAGATATTCATTCTTGTCAATATTGCGCAGGCCTACTTTTGATTAAAATCCTCAAACAAATAATTGACAATGTGACATGATGAGAATACTGAGCACACTATTAGAATGATCACCTATTAATTCCACTGACTCATTTATAGTTGGATTTAACATAATCTAGAGGGTTTTTTTTAATTTTAATTTTAATTTCTAGTCATGTTTGCTAAAATTTAGGCTATATGCATGCAATCCTATACCAGTCTGATTATAAAAACAGTGAACACTTCTCTTCTGCTTGTCAAAACTAAAAAAACGTACTTAATTTTCTTCATTCATGAAATAGAATATTTAATTAAAAGATGCACTGAGTAACTTTTCTAGTGGAAGGTTGACCACCTGCTTGTAGAGGTTCATGTGTTGAACAGTCTAGTCTTCAAAAGCAGTGGCCACAGTTTGGGAGAAGGTATAATCCATTTAAAATCAAGGGCTATTTCTTTGAAGAAACGTCACATTTATAACAGTCCTGCAGCAAGAACTCCTTTTTATGAAGTGTTAAAACAAGCTTCCACAAGAGAGCGGGTTTATTTTATGACTTCAAGATGAAAAAACACAGGAAACTAAACCCACACTAAGACATCGAGAACAAAAGTTGATCAGTTCAAATGAATATATACACATAGTCAATAGAAAGACTAATGCCACCACGCCAACAATTATGTCAAAATGTAGAGAATGTAATTCACTTAGTTTTCATTTCACTAATGATCATCTTGTTCTAAAGTTGTGGTTTGAGCATCTGTCTGCCAACTTGAAGGTTGATGGATAAATTCTGCTGCTGGCAAACTGTTTGCCTCCATCTTGGTGTGCAATTCACAACATTAACTTAGATCGAGGTTCGGTCACATTTTCACTTAAACATTTGAGCTTTTCAAACTTGAGAGCCATGAGAGTCACTACTGGAGATGTAGCGAGTCAGCTTTTCCAAGTATCAGCTGATACCGGATATTGATCAATACAAATGTAGGGAGCAAGCTTTTTTAGTTCTCAAAAATCTCTTAAATATGTCTTAACTGTTATTTATGGGCAAATACATCTGATCACTTTTATGTGAATCCAGTTTCAAACATTATAAGACACTATGGTCAACATCATACCAGCTGAATTGATATGTGGTAGAAATACTTCACCAAGATGATCATGCAAGCATACTCGATCACCAATACTGTGCGCGACACTGCTCCTGAGGAGAAGCTCCAGAGGCATTGAAGGATCCAGGGTCAAATGCAGAGGACAAATTTCCCTACGGGACAATAAGTGTACCTTAACCTTAACCTTAACTTAATATGCATGCGTATGTACGGACTCTGCTGGCCTCGCGACACGAGTTCACAGGGATTCACGCTCAACTTGGGAGTTTCGAGGAGTTTACGCGATCTCTGGCACATGGATATGTAAACAAGGACACTTGCGTCAAGTTTTGAGCTTATTTCACGTTACTTCATGTTATGTTGGATTTTTCGCCGCACAGTGAGTGAGTACGGGACATTTATTTATATCCTGTGTTTAAATGGTCGCGTATATGTATGTCGAGCATTTTTACGTATTTGTTGTAGTAGTAGAAACATAATGATATTATTTTGAAAACCACTGGATTGTCTTCACCTGCGCTCGCTTGGTTTCCTGTTTGTCGTGTCTTGTTTTCAAAACTTCACCAAAAAGGGCTGCGGATGGCTCCGGCTGTCGGGAAAAAGTTCCTTCCAACGGAAACGATCCGGATGTACGTAGCACATCCATCGCGATGTGAGCCACTCTCATTACTTTTCAAGAATTGGAAATGTGCTTGTTCGAGCGTCTGCTTACGCTGTCTTGTGTAGAAGCTCCAACCTGCGGCGGACGCTTTGGCCTCATCAGTGAGTCGGGCACTGATGAACTTTCAAGCATCTGAAACCCGTGCAAATCCGCCTTATATATTCACGGAGTAAAGGTCCAAAATGTACAGTGAAAGATAACGTGGCGCCGCAAACACGCACCGCAGAATGTTTAAAGTAGGGTGACCAGACGTCCATTTACCTGGCTGGGACAGTTCCTATTTTGAGCCCTGTGTCCCATGTCTCAGCAGATGTATCCAGAATCATTGTTTTGTCCCAGTTTTACAGACATTGTCCCATTTGTTCTGATTTTTGACCATTTCCATGACCATTTTGACACAGTGAAGGAGAAATATATATTGCTTTCTTTACTCAAACTAGACAAAAATCGTGCTTGAAAATAACTAAAACCCAACCAAAATGTATAATTTTACAAGTTTGAGATACTATACATGAGTGTGAAGGAGCCTCGAATTGACTAAATGCATGAGAATATACTTATTTATCCATTATTTTTACCCCATAAATCTGGCCTCTATGTGGGGGCTTTTAGTTTTTTGTTCATTTAACTGCCTCATGTCTTTTAATTAGGGATGCACCGATCCAGCTTTTTCAGTTCTGATACCGATCCCGATACTTTAGAAATTATCATCTGCCAATACCCGATATCAACCGATACTTGTGTAAGGACTGAAATAGCTCTTTTTTCCTTTTTAAAACATAAGACTTTTGATCATATAGAGTTATTTATACTGCAATTAAAACTGAACAACTAAGAAGAGAGAGAGAGAAAGAAAGAGAGTGCGAGGAGAGAGAGAAGAGAAGAAAGAAGAGAGAAGAGAGAGAGAAAGAGAGAGAGAGAGAAAGAGAGAAAAGAGAAGAAAGAGAGGAGAGAGAAAGAGAGAAGAGAAGAAAGAGAATGAGAGGAGAGAGAAAAAGAGAGGTAGAATGAGAGGAGAGAGAGAGAAGAAAGAAAGATAGAGAAAGAAGACAGAGAAATAGAGAGAAGAAAGAGAAAGAGAAGAGAGAGAAAGAGGGAGAGCAAGAGGAGAGAGAGAAAGAGAGAGAGAGAAGAAAGAAGAAAGAAGAGAAGACAGAGTAGTAGAGAGAAGAGAGAATTAAAGAAAGAAGAAAGAGAAAGAAATAGAGAGATGAGAGTGAAGAGAGAGAAAGAATAAATTGTCAAACATTATGAGACATTCTGGATCAACATCAGACATAAATCAGACTCATTATGTCCAATTAAACACAACTAGGATATCGGCTGAACCGATATCATGGAGCCGACACTCGATCCAGCAAAATTTCCTGGATTGGCACCGATATTCGATCCCAGTATCGGATCGGTGCATCTCTATTTTTAATTATAGTAAAATGACATCACAGAATAGGATCATCACATCTAAAACTCACCAAAATACAGGAGAACATCAGGATTAAAATTAAGCCAAAACTCCAGTAGCGTGCAGAAGGCTTAATGTTCCAGGAAATGTCACCAAAAGCTACATAAAATCAAGGTCATTTTGAAAAAGCTAAATCATGATTAACTGCTCCAACAGCTCTTAATACAAGACCAGACCTCCTCTAGTGTCTGATATGTAAAGCCTGGTTTAGTTTTATCTTAATCCTGGTTTGACTTGATAAACCTTCACACACTCCTGATCAGCTTTCCTCTCTCCCCCTTGGCACTCTCTTTTCCTCTGCTTTCTGTTGTTTTTTCTTCCTCTACTCCCCCCCCCCCTACTGTGTCTCTCCCTCTCTCTTTTCCCTCCTCTCTCTTTGTCACTCTGTCTTTCTCTCTTCTACCTCTTTTGATTGTCTGTCTGTCTTTTTCTCTCTCTCTCTTTGCCTGTCACACCCCTCACTCTTTCTTTACACTCTCTCTCTTCTTCCCCTCCTCTCTCTCTCCCTTTCTCTCTTTCTTATATTTAACTTTCTTTCTCCCACTCTTTTTCTCTCTCTCTCCCCTCTCTCTATACATTCCCGCTTCCTCTCTCTCCCCTATCTTGTCTCTTCCTTTCCTCTTTTATCCCCCCTTCTTCTCTCTCAGTCTTTTCCCCCTCTGACCCTCTCCTCTCTCTCCCTCCTCTTTCTCTCTCGCTCCTCCCTCCTCTGTCTCTCTTTCTCCCTCCCCTCTCTCTGTTTCTCTTTCCCTCTGCTGTTCCCCTCCTCTCTCCTCTCCCTTCTGTCTCTCTCTCCCCCTCCTCACTTTCAACTACTCTCGCCCTCTTTCTCCCCCTCTTTATTTAACTCTCTTTCTTACCCTCTTTTTCTCTCTCTCCTCCCTCTCTCTATATATTCCCTCTTCCTCTCTCTCCCTTATCTTGTCTCTCTCTCACTTTCATCTTTTATTCTCTCTCTTTCCCCTCCCTCTCCTCGCCTCTATCTTCTCCCTCCCCTCTCTCTCTACCTCTGCTGCCCCTCTCCTCTTCTGCTCTTCCCTCCTCTGTCTCTCTTTCTCTCCCCCCTCTCTCTGTTTCTCTCTCCCCCTCCTCACTTTTCCCTACTCTCTCCCCCTCTGCTGTCTCCCTCCTTCTCTCCCTCTCTCCCCCCTCCCTCTCTCCCCCTTCTCTCTCGCTCTCCCCTTCCTCTCTCTCTCCCTTATCTTGTCTCTCTCCCTTTCCTCTTTATTCTCTTTCTCTCTCTCCCCTACTCTCTCTTCCCTCTTTATCTCCCCTCTCTCTCTCTCTGTTCTCTCTCCCCCTCCTCACTTTCCCTACCCTCTCTCCCTCTGCCCTCCTCCCTCTGCTGTCTCCCCTCTCTCTCCTCTCCCTCCTCCCCCTCTCTCTCCCCTCTGCTGTTCCCCTCCTCTCCCTCCCCTCCTCTCTCTCTCCTCTCTCTCCCCTCCCTCTCCTCTCTCTCTCTCTGAGGTCGCCGCGGTGATGTCGTGGGTCATTATCTCTCGTCATTACCTCCATTATGGCGTCTGCCTGACCTTCTCCGTGTTCGCGCTCGCAGCTGCCAAAGCCGAGCTTCATAAATATGTATCAACCCCACACCACCAACACCGCCGCCGCCGCCGCCTTTAATTCACCCTCCGCATTTGCATCGGGTGAAGTAAATAAATAAATGTAGACGAGGTGTTTTCTGTCAGAGAAGAGCCGGTTTGTGCAGCTTCGACATGACGACGTGTCACATGTTTGTCACCTGAAAATCAAATAAATAAAGCGTACAAAATGAATCTCCACAACGACATTTACAGAACTGACTTCTTTGTGTTTGTGTAGCGTCACAACATTTTGTCCCTGGAGCCGAAAAGCACTAATATGTAGCTGCTAGCTCCTGGTTCCTAGCCTCTTAGCTCCTCATCAGTGGAGGTCGTCACGGGGTCAACAGTAAGAGCACTAGACAGCTGAGAGAAGAAGCCTTAGCTCTGAACGTCCTTACCAGCGACAGGAAACAACGAGGAAATGATGCGACTATACATAGTGTAAAGTGACCGTCAGGGCCTGCAAAGCCTTCTCTGCTGGCCTAAAATATCTAAATAACAAACTAATAGTTCATAATTATTTATCAACTTCTTCGTAGCATCTCCATTGTTTTGCAGCTTTCAAGCGTGTTTCAGAATATATTGTTTTACCATCATATGTCAGGCGTCAGTTGTTGTCAGGGTCAGTGAAATCTGCCTTAGCCTTCACAATCAGTTTTGAAGGCACCGTATCTTATAAGTGCGTATCAAACTGTTCATCAATCAGATTTTACGTCGACAACGCCGAGGCCTTCTAGCAGGCGACGGCAACATTAGAATATCTACGGCATTTATTGGCTGTCTGTGCTTATTGTTGTGTGATAACAGTTTTGTCACAGTGGCTAAAGGGAGAGAAGAAATCGATTTGGTTGCAAATTTATTAAATTTTTTTTTTTGTTTGGAGCCGCTCTTGGATTGTTAATTTGTCTGTCCAACAAAAGTAGCGACGAGGCACCAAAGTACTGCGGGACACTTATAAGCAAAGGTCCTTTCCAAAACTTTTGGCGAACCCAGAGTGGATTTACAGCTAAATGAGCAAGTGTGTCGCCTGTGCCCGGGGACGAGCGAGGTCCAGCACAAGCACAAGCCCTGCGCACACTACCACCAGCTCCCGGTAAGATTCTTGGTGTACAAGTAATTCAGACCAGTGAGTAAATATTTGGTGTCATCAATCAAATCATTTATTTTTGTATAGCCAAAATCAAACACAGTCGTCTCTGAGGACTTCCCAAGATTTGATTTAGCATATGATAATAGGAAATCAAAATAAAACAATACGCATTCATGAAACATTTGATCAAGCATGTCAAAGCAGATTATAGTAGAGCAAATGAAGATTGTCCAGAGCATCCCCTTCCTTAGACCCCCTCTTCCTAGTCCCTCTTCTGTCCTTAGTCCCTCCTTCGTCCTTAGACCCTCCTCTGTCCTAGACCTCCTTCTGTCCTTAGACTCTCCTTCTGTCCTAGACTCTCCTTCTGTCCTTAGTCCCTCCTTCTGTCCTTAGACCCTCCTTCTGTCCTTAGACTCTCCTTCTGTCCTTAGACCCTCCTTCTGTCCTTAGACCCTCCTTCTGTCCTTAACTCTCCCTCGGCAAGGAACTCAAAAAAACCCTAATGAAAAAGAGAAACCTGGAGGAGACCACAGTGAAGAAGGATCCACTCCCATGGACGACAGGCTGTAGACGTACTAAGACTAAAGTTATAGAGTTTATGTTTGTGAGCCAGAGTCCATAAGCAGAGGGAAACGACTCGTCTAGCAGGACCAGGACAGGCCAATCCTGGAGAGGAAGTGGGGCGGAGTCCAGCATCAGTGGTCCGGCCCACGTCACTGGAACAGCAGCATCTGAAACAGTTACAGGGAATAGCAAAGAACAGACTAGAGATGAACTGTAATTTATATTCGTGTGTGTTGTAAATGTGTTTATTCTGGCTATAGAAGTAATGATGCTTGCTCTTTATCGCGTGCCTGCCTAATAATTAGTTTAAAAGATCAAATACCTGCTCTACACTTACTCAACTGTGTTTTTAGCCAACATGTTTTGTCTGATCTGTTTGAAAAGAAAGTTTGCCTCCAGAAGCAACTGATCATAAATACAGCATAAAAGAGTTATGGGTTTTTTTTTTTCTGATGATAACACCTAAAAACACAGGATGCTAATCAGAGGTAGAAAAATGCCTTTGTCCTTCCCTCCTGGACAATAACTCAGCCTCACGTGTAATCACTTCTGCTCGTTACTGTCACGACCGGCTCCACGATCATTCCTGTGATTGACGAGTCTCCGATCGATCCCGTTCAATCTGTCTTTGACCTTTGACCCCGGAGGAGGAGGCGGAGAAATGCAGATGTTTCCTTCTGTGTGTGCGTGTGAGACGGTATCGACCGGAGGGACACTGCTTTAGAGCTGATTCTTAATGAAGTAATGCGATGTGACTGATGTGGACGTGGCTCCCAGTGTTTTGAGTCTTGACTTTCAGAAAGAATCAGATCTGCTGGACTGACTCAGATTAAATGTGAAGATTTGTGAATTATAATGTTTATTTCCTGTATGTTTTATGAAACTGGACTTCTTCACAAACATAAAGATAAGCTTTTAACGGTGCTATATACAATTTTATTTTCTTAATATGTAAAGAGAACAAATTTTAAACTCTTAACATCCGTCACGTTTTGCACACTTGCCCACTGCATTTTGAGCTTCATAATTATTCACAATGAGGTTAAAAAAGCTTTTAAATCAGTCAACATGTTAACACTTATGCAGTAACTTCCACCCTGGTACGATGATTGTCAACACTTTCAAACCATCGTAAAACTCTTGTCTGACCAGTCAGCCCCTTCTACATTCCGTTTCATTCTGTTTGATGCAGAAGGGTCTGGGACCTGAGCCTCGGCCAATAACTTCGCTGTCCAATGTTAGGATGATCCAATCAAGCACGACAATTCTGACACGTGACACTAAAAAGTCAGAAGTTGTTTCAAGCCCAATGAACGTATCAATTCCTCAAAACATGAGCAGCAAACTGTGTTGAGAGGCTTCATACTGAAAAAATCCTCGCTCTACATGCTTAAGAAAACATCCAGCTTAGCGTGTCACTGTTTTGGGTTTTCTGTGATTGGTTGACTCAGCGCTCGGAAAACCCGCCCTCAAATTTGAACCCCGGCGCTCTGATTCCAGACCCTCACGTCTTTGTAAGTGTCTGTCAAATCATGTAGGGACTGGCTGGTCAGGCAAACAAAACATGTACAAAGCTCCTGCACCACGTGATACATCTGTTTCCTTTACAGCAGTGACTTGACCATTGAAATCAATGAGAAGATTCCTGAAACAAATACAAAAAATCTAGTAACACTCCCCATATGTTAACACAAGGCCGGAGGCTGGATACCGCCCTTCACATCACTTCATGCTGCCCTCCAGGTCTAACAGGGTTACTTAAAAGCTGTATTAGTGCCAGGAGTAATATGAGTGTCTTAACCTAATGAAATAATTTGTCTGAAATTAAGAGTTAGTCATTCAGTAATTGTCACATCAATAAATGTATAAGAATCGGGTTAGATACAGCGAGTATACAGAGAGTATTATTAGTATGTCAAACAACAGTAAGGCCCTTCGAGGACAGTCAATATGGCTCTTTGTCAAAATGAGTGGACACCCCTGCCATATGTCATTGTCCACTTTTAGTCTCTTAGACCTTGTCCACACGAAGACAAAACGAGGATAGTTTTAAAAAACGATCTGCGTAAAGATGGAGCTGCTTTTATATTTGTGAGCGTCCACATGAATCTTTAAATCAGCCTGAAGCCGGTGTAATGCCTGTATCAGTCCAGAGTGTGGCGCTGTGACACTGGCACAAACATTCATTTTTCATTTTCTACCGCTTAATCCCGTTAGGGGTCGCGAGTGACTGGAGCCCATCCCAGTGACTTTGGGCCTTAGGCGGGGAACACCCTGGACAGTGGCCAACTCATCGCAGGGTTAGACAGACAACCTTTCACTCTCTCATTCACTCACTAAGGGAAATTTACAGTGATGCCCAATTAACCTAAACATACATGTTTTGGAGGTGGGAGGAAAACCGGAGAAAACCCACGGTGACACGGGGAGAACATGCAAACTCCACAGAGGAGATCGTGAGATGTTGATATGGTCCGACCCGGGAGTCGAACCCACGACCTCCTTATTGGGAAGCCAGAGCTCTAACCACTCTGCTACCGTGCGATACTGGCACAAACAGGAAGTAGAAATGACACAATAGTTAGTTAAAGTAAAAAAAAAAAAAAAAAGGTTTAATGTAAACAAAAACTTAGCGGAGAACTCTTTTAAACTGATCAAACATTCTGAATGAACAACATGAATCTAAAACCTCCAGAAGAGACACAGAAAGTGGATTTATGCTTCAGATTCTTTGGAATATTTTCAATACGGAGATTTTCACAGTGAACATCATATAAAGGTCAGTACATTCTGCAGATGAGACGTGACTTTGGTGCAGTGATGTCATCAGGGGAAAAAAAATCCGGAAACCACTAAACCAGAGTTTTGAAATTTCTTCACCCTGAGACATGGTTTCAGAAATATGAGTTGTCTGTATCCTAAAACTCCTGCTTCATGTGGACGATGTGTGGTTTAGGACAAATACCGTATTTGTGCTGAAACACCTGAGCTTGGACAAGTGAGGACAGGCCCTTAGTTGAACACGAGCAGCTTGTTTTTGCATTAAAAATGATTTCTGCCTTTTGACTTGAGCACAGTAGTTCACAACCTGACCCATAAACTCACCACATCACAGTCGTACGTCGCAGTGAGGACTGCCACAGTAAAAGATCCAAAAGAACGTGTGGGCTTGCGCATGTGTGCGTACTGTAGCTGGACGTCTGTGCAGCGCGAAACTCTCAGACTGACAAGTCTCTGAACAGCTTTTGAAAAACACAACACCAGCGCACACCTCTGCTAATCTATTCACAGATTGTCCTTTTTTTTCTTTCCAGTTTTAGATTATTTCAAATGACTAGATGTTTTTTTTTTTACTACATTACATGTCTTATGAAATGAGCAGAGAAAACACACTTCTGAACAGGATTAATGTGTTCTGCTTTGTGTCTCGATGTTGTGGTGCATCCATAATAAGCCACGTGACCGCGCTCTGTTTGGTTGATAACAAAGAAATACTGTATTAACATTCACTCAGACACATCATGTTCGTGCAGCCTTCACATCAACAACTCCACACACTGGAGCAAATACAAGGGAAAAAAAAAATTAAACTGAAGGATTACACTTGTCCCACAGAAGAGAACGGCTGAATAGGAGCCTGAATTTACACCTGGGCACTGAAGAACCCCAAACAGCGACCTAGTGTCAGACATAAGATAATAAATGACATTAGCAGCAGTGTTTTTGCTGAAGAACAATGTTAGAACAGCCTTAAAAGAGAGAAAAACCTGTCCTTTTGTCAGGTTGTGGATGAATGCTGTAACCACTCAACCACTTTAGACCCTGAGCTCTCTCTCCTCTCTCACACTTTCCCACTTTCCCCAACAAGATGGAAGATTCCGGCCGGGATAATGGATTCTGGTGGGATTTTTGTGAGCGGTGAGCTGTAAATCTCCGGCGGCAGAAGCGGGAACACAGCAGACGGACCTCCTCATTCTCCTCGTATGAGAAAGCGCCGCACTAACTCACCTCCTGCGTCTCTGTCCCGGAACCGTGAGCTGTTTACAACCCTCACCAAAGCTCCATCCATCTCGCCCAAAGCCAAATAATGATTTTAGAGTGACGCGGGAGGAATCGATCGAGCGGACCCTCCACAATGCGAGTCCGCGCGGAAGGAACAGCGCTAATTTATGACGCGAGCGCAGCGGCCGGGCCCGCGGAGGCAAAAGAAGAGCTTATGGTCCTAATGAAACGCGATGGGTATAGATCACGTTTATCAGCGTCGAGTAAAAGGCCATCAGGGAACAGTTCACGCGCTCGGGATTGAGAATATAATTTAATGTGCAATAAAAATAGATTAGAAACATGATACATTTGATTAGCCGGAGTTTATTTCACCTCCGTTTGAAGGAAATACAGACGGAGCGTTAGCCTGTAGCCACTTTAGCTGCTGACGTCACAAAACAGAACTGGTCTGTAGCTTCCTCTCTGGGCGCTGCTGGCTGTATGAGTGCCCTATGCAAGGTTTATCAGTACATTTAGGTAATTTACTATGATGATGTTAGAACCCTGTAAATATATCTATTACTGAAGGCACAGAGTTGATAGTCTCCTACAAGTTTTTTCTTCTTTCTTCTTTTTTTAACATTATAGATGCATTTTTCTTTAATCTGGGTTGTTTTACCCCGGGCGCAAACTGCATCCAGTTCAACTCGGTGGGTGACTCACATTAGCTCTGGAGGTCTGTAGTGCTGCTGCAGCCACAGGCTCTGCTGCCGACCTCACGAGACCCTGAACTCGCGGGTTCACGCTCAACTTGGGAGAGTACTAGGGCTGCCAACCGTCCCGATTTGGGCGGGATGTCCCGTTATACGGCCCTTTTTTATTCGTCCCTATCGGGATAGCTGCTGTCCCGCACTTCAGCCAGAGCCTATTGTTAATAGAATAATTGTATAATCAACAAAATAACAAGCCACTGACTAGATCAAAGCCACAAAAGAATGATCCAAATCTTAAAATACTTTTAAATCATGAGATATCGCTAAATATATCAAATTGATTGAGTACGTGTGTAGCCCTATGGGTTAGTTGTGCGTGGACACGTCTGTGCACCTGCTTCACGCACGAGACTGTGTTGATGATGGACATGACTGTGGATGATGACTTTGTGATTGTACATCGGGACCAGAGCAGGACTTTAGACGTGTCGGGCGGACGTGAAGAAGAGGTGAGTCAGTGAACGTGTTGGACATGAAAAGCTTCACTCTACTGGCCAATGCAGTGGTGGAGATTTGTTTTATATAGCGCTTATGAATTGCTGGAGAGCGAACGGTCATAAAAGTACAGTTATAAATGTAACATCTTTGTAATTAAAGCCGACTGAAACACTGTTTTCTACTAGCTCACATCTGACGCGCTCACCTACTACACGCAGAAACAAAATCACTGCTTTAAACTTGTAACAGAAGGATAAAGTCACAACAGAAGACAACCCGCCCCCTTTTCTCTTCCCGTACCTGCACTAAAAAGTCTCATAATGTCCTGTTCAAACCACTGCGTTTCACCTTTGCTCTACTGTATGTCTGTGTCATTTTATAAGTCGCCCATCAGGCATTTAAAGAGCCAAGAACTGCGCTATTTGGGCAAGAATGCCTTTTTTTTTTTTAGGGGGGAGGGGGTCATGTCCCGATTTCGGGAGTGACAGTGTTGGCAACCCTAGAGAGTACGCAATCGCTGATACATGTAGATGTGAACAAAGAAAATATGCGCCTAGTTTTGGACTAGGAGGGTCGGACTGCAGCTAGGGCCTTTCTGATAAAGCTTGAGAACGCCCTCAGTGGGCGTTCCTGTGTGCTTCATAAGAATCAAAAGCGTCACATTGTTAAAATAACTTTTACCCAAACTCTTTCCCTAACTTACCCATTCGACTAAACGTAATCACGGTCCCCCCAAATCCGACTAGTTCTCGTTTTGCACTGGAACACCCCTTTTAGGCTGCAGCTGGATGATATGCTTATTTCACGTCAGTTCATTTTCTGTTTGTTTTTTGCATTCTTAAAATACCAAGCTCAGCTTTTAGCAAGTAGATGAACAGCATTTATGTCTCTGTCTGTTGCTTCCTGACGGTAAAAATCGCCATATTTGGTGTAAATGTGTGTTTAGAGTTTTTGGCTTTTATAAGTGCTACACTCAGCCTAAACCCTTTCAGTCATTTCAGTGTAAAATGTCATGTATACGTCAAATTTAATTTTTGACTGTGTGACTGAAGAAACAAATAAACTAACTAATGCATCAGCACCTGCTGCTTTGCTTTTTTTGTCTCCTCTCTGTTTACTTAATAAAAAAAATCAGTTTAAAAGTGTCCAGAAGGAATTTAAAGGAAAGATTTTTACTCAGGGACCTTTAACCCTATAACTCCAGCTGAATTACATATCAGCAAATCTTTCATTCTTGTAAATTACCAGATTGAACGGCTGTTGTTTAAATGGAATAATAAAGTATGTTCAGATGCAGATGGAGCTGGAATTGAACTGCCAACTCTCTGCGTTGTGAGAGTTTGAATAATGAATGTGCAGTGAAATGGTGTTTGCGTGTCGTCAGGCTGAAGCCAGCGAGATCCTCTGTCTCTTTATTAGTCACAATCATAAATAAATCAAACACGTCTTTGACCACATGAATGCTTAATGTGAGAACGACAAAGAAAACGTTTTAGACAGACGTGTCCAGAAGAAGAGACGGTACAGCGTTGAGGGAGAGAACGTGTGGAAATGTACTGTTCACTTTCCAGGTTTGGATGATGTCATAGTCTCAGATTGTGGGCGGGGCCTGTCAAACTGTTCAATCAGAAACTCCTTAAGAATGTGAAAGTATCCACAAGGACATCACAATAGAATTAGAGAATTCAAACCACTTTTGCTATTTCAATCTCTCGTTTTTTTGTTTTTATCTTTTACATTTTTGTATTTTAACAAGGGTTCCCGAATCCTTCTCCACACCAGCCTGATGTTAAGTCTAATGTGACCCTCAGCAATGTCTGGAGGCGTGGCCCATGTAACGATTCATGTAAGAGATTTTTTTGTCACTTCACTCGTCATTTACAACATTCAAACAGGCTGACTTGTGTTCACAGCACTAATCAAGACCAGGATCTTTCTGAGACCAAAACTATGGTCTATCGAGACAAACTCCTGATGTACACTAAGTGCAAGTTTGGTGTGGATCGAGGCTCATGCAAGTCCTGCAAGACTTAGAAAGTGCTGAAAACCAATGTGCCCTTATTCACAGACCTCGGAGCAGTGTGAGTGCACGTCCGAGAGTCGCGCGAGTGGGCAGAGACAATCTATCCATCTTATTACGCCCCGCCCACTTTTCTACTGTTACACACAGGTCTCGGAAACGCACTTTCGGTCAGCTCCTCCCCCGTTCATTTCATTAAAGTAAACAACTGAGAAGAACGACAAAATCATATTTCAGGTAGGTTAATTTTTCCAAATACGCTACGGTCATGTGCACCAACAAATAAGCAAGGCATATTTTCTCTGGATCACCGTTAAAGTGTTTAAATAATCGTTTGCCGGTCGGATCGCTGCGATAGCTGCACTTAGCCAAAGTTACCTTAGCCACAAACAATCATCACATGTTGTACTGATCACACACAGGAATATACACATGCTATACCTTGTTTGAAAGCTTAGGACCTGTAGAATCAGTTGCTGGGTTTTTTTAACTGTCAGTGTATCTAATTGAGACTAGCCTACTAGATAGCACAGCCACAGCATTTGCTACCTCCTTCTTCTTGTTTATTCCTTTTAGAGAATCTGAAACATTGTTTATTCCACCAGCACTAACAATGTGATTTAACACCATGTATTTGACGTGTTTGCCGACAGCTATAGTGACAAAAAAGGCACAAACTGTGTAAAAGAGTGAGCTAAAGGGACAAACAAGAAGGTAGATAGCTAACACTTTAGCTGCGCTATCTCGTAGTTTTATCTCATTTAGATAACTGACAGCTAAAAAAACCCAGCGACTGAATTCTACAGGTCCTAAGCTTTAAACAAGGTACAGCATGTGTATATTCCCTGTGTGTGATCAGTACATTTGATGTTTATTTGTGTGGCTAATGTCTTTTCAGGCTAACTGCGGTCTATCGCGGCGATCCAACCGGCAAACGATTATTTAAAAGGTATCCATACAAGGTATGGATACAAACAGAGGTCTGTTCATAAAGAAAAAACAACATATAACTATAACAGAAGACCTAATGAATTTAATCGGATTACATACAGACTCATGTCAAAAATCCCCAACTATCCCTTCAAGCACTAAGTTCTGCAGGACCCCTGCACCAAACTTGTAGTCAGTGTACATCCAGGGTTAGCCAGTGGTTCAGACTTGAGAGATGGACTCTCTCAAGTTTGTGAAATCACAAATATCACAAGAGATCTGACTGGACAAGTTATAAAGCTTCAGTAATGAAATCTCTAATGACTCCACTATAAAATCACTATTGAGTTCTGTTTGTCTGTGGATCTCTCTCTTTAACGTGATGTGACTGTGAGACAAATAATCTTGTCCTTATGTCTGTGGTCTGTTCTGTTTTTCTCACATTTAAAGATTTAAATCTCCTGCAGACTTGCACAGAGCAGGAACAGTACAGTAAATGTGATAAAAGACAGTCTGTTTCTAACCTTGAGTTTCACAAAAATCCATACACTGTAATTTCTTCTCAAACGCGGCGTCTCTTTCATGTTTGTCCTTGTCCTGCGCTCATTGTTTACATGTGAAGGTCTTTTTCTGCACATTTCCTTCGACTTCAGCAGGATCAAAGACAGAGCAGAAAATCACGTTCTCTTCTATTTAAAATTCATCTGCTTTTGTCCAGAACGCTGCAGTGTTTTGGCATTTTAATAAGAAAAAAACAGGCTTGAGCAAACGGAGGTGAGAGATTTATTCAAACTGTTATTGTGTTATTTTGGAGTTACTGTAGCAGTTTTAAAATGTGACCTTTGAAGAAAGATAAATACGTTCTTTTCTTAAAAATAACAATGCTAGAATACAATGTTTGGAATCTATATTAAAAAATGAAGTGGGACCAAGTCAGAGAGAGGCAAGTATCGAATTACTGATGAATGAATGAAATAAATATCTGGCGTCTCAACCTCCGACCAGCGCCAAGTGTTCCTTAAGCCTCCTGCACACTTCAGGATTTTGTCTGATTTTAATCCTGATGTTTCCTTCTACGAGTTCAGGAGGCGAGGCCAGAGTCAGAGATGTGTTGTGTTTTCTCTCCTTCTGTCTGTGTGTCGCTGTGACTCTGTTAGGACTGTTTGTCATGAGCATCATGGTGAGGTTCAGCTGCTGCACGAGCGAGGACCTTTACAACAGAAGCATCTGGTGCATCTGCCTTGTGACGACGACGCTTCAAATGTCAAATAAAGAAGAAACATCGCCTCGTCATCTGTAAATAAATGTAAGTCTTTGTGCTCATAGTCAAAGTGCAGGATTCTTTTTTACGAACATTACACACTGGCCACGTTTACATGATGTTTCTTAATTCCGAATTAATTATTCCGAATTAATGAATTCGGAATTAAAATATTTTCCTTCAAGTTTACATGGAAATAATAATTTCGAATAAAGATTTACATGTTAAACACGCTAAATCGGCTTTATCTTATTCCGCTTAACGTCTGGGTTAGAGAGAGAAAGGAAAGGGAACGCACATACGTCATTACGTCTACCGGAAAAACAAACGTCCGATAGATACGGGACACCAGCTTTTGGCTTTTTTTTCACCTGGGATTGTTGTAACGCCACAGACGCAATGGTACTAACTTTTTTTGGAGTTGTTCCGATGAAAGTCTTTAAGCAGCAGCTGGAGAATCACATCATCAGCTCCACGTCATGTTCTGTGAGCGAAGGAAAAGTAGTTCCAGTTTCCACTTGTTTGGGATCAGCGCAGCGTCTCTCTCCGCGTACATGACGTACACTCCTTGTTCAAAACTTTCCGCTGCCTCTGCGAAAAGGTGAGTGTTTCGTGTTTTCTCCCACCCACTCTTTTCATTATTTGTAGCTACTGTAGCGCATTTAAATACAAAACAAAAAAGTTTCGTGTCCGTGCCGCCATCTTGCATTGCGTCATCGCCGTCAGAAAGACAACGTGCGAGCATGCGCAGTGTGAACGGAATTGTTTTTATTCCGAATAAAACGGTTACATGAGAAAGGAATAAAATTATTCGGATTTAAAAGCGGAATAAACCACCCACTTTATTCGGAATTAAGTTTAAATCCGAATAAACTTTTTATCAGGAATTAACTGTTTACATGGACTTTTTAAAGCGGAATTAATTTTAATTCAGAATTAAATTATCTTTATTCGGAATTAAAACCGTCATGTAAACGGGGCAACTGTGTCATCTCCAACACACGTGCTCCTTAAATGATGTGAGAAGCAAGCCCGATCTCACAAGAAAGCGTACATTTACCACGACATTACACAACAAAATTAGGTATGATTAGCACGAGTTCACAACTGTTTTGTGTAATTATATTACGCGCCACAGTCCCCATTCATTTCAATGGTGGTAGTTAAGACGTGTTCTTATTTATGAATATTAATGAAATCCTGATTCTAATCTTAACCTACCCCAAGCCCCAGATCTAACCCATTTAGTAACTTTATGCCTAAACTTACCCGTTTCATCTGAAGAAAAGGTTCCCACGTGGCTTCAATTAAAACTCATGTTTTTTTGACGCCGTGAAATCTCGTGTCATGTTTACTCTTTTTCATATCGTGCTAAATGCACGGCGTAACATAAGTACTAAAAATAGCTGTGAACTCATGCTCAAAATACACTGTTTTTATGTCGTGGTAAAAGTACGCCATCTAGTAAGACTGTGTTGGAGAAGCACCTTTACTAGATGATAGAGAGATTCTCGGTCAAGGTCTCCTTCCGCTCTACTGCACATGCTTTATGCAGAAAGAGCTGCTCTCCATCTGCTTAGCTGGGAAATCTTCTTTGAATAAAACAATGAAACAGGCTGAGAGCAGCTGTTTGGATCAGGTCTGAACCGGTCTGACAGACGTCTGTCTCCTGAAGCCTGAGACAGTGTTTTTCTCACTGTTTTTTTACCTGAATGTAACTTTTAAGGGTCGAATTTCAATTTCTTTTGTTTTCACTCAGTGTCTGACAACGGTGCTTTTTCGACTTTCACTGTTTGTGTCTGTGTGGTGTACGATTGTCTGAACAGGAAAGTTTTGAGTGTGGAGGTATTTCTGCCCCAGTCAGAAACATATATTCGTATAAGACTAAAATGACTTGAGGACTTTGGAGATTTATGGAAGGGAAACTATAGAAAAAACAGAATTGTTTTACATTTGGATGTGTAAGTCCTGGGTCTCACTCCTGCCAGTCCGTGGCAGTAGATCTCTCCTTCACTGTGCTTCTCCTCCAGGTTTTGTTTTTCCTGCCAATTCTTTTTGGAGTTTTTGTTGCTGAGAAGGAGTATCTATGGCAGAGATCAGAAAGACCAGCATTGGCAGATTTAAAGCAAATCCATTTAGGAAAGAGCTGTAATTGCATCAAGCAAATCATATGATGAGATAAACCCCAAGCCTACATGGTTTGGGGAGTATTTCTTCAGTGCTTCTGCTTCGAGTGTCCATGTCCAACGTTTTCCAAATGTTTACCAAATGTTTCTGTTTGGTTTTGACTATATTTACTATCGTTTCAATCTTTGTTTTTCTAACTTTGCTGTTCGTTAAATCAACAATCTCGTGAAGTCCTCAGAGGCTCTACAAAAATGAATTGAATAAAAACTCAGATGATGTCTTTCATTATTTACTTGAGGTCCTGAGGTGTGAAAAGCTCTTTCGACTGCCCGGATAAGAGTAGCTTGTCCAGAATGCTTCTTAGTACTTCTCATAACAGTTAGAAACAGAACCAGGAAGAAACCACTTTTAAACCAATCCAACGCTGTTAGAAGAGTTTGAAGAATGCTCCGGCTCCGGTCTGAGCACAGCGGCAGAATTAGACTCATATTTCAGCCGAAAACCTCCTGCTTGTACCTGCCCTGGAGAAAATAAGCAGCCAACACTTCCCTCTCTGTAAAAATCTCACTTTTAATTATGTTGGAGCCGGTGTGGGCCGCTAAAGTGCGCGAGCGGAGAATCTATTTGGGTTTGAGAGGAAGTCCCCGCTGTACACTTACTCTGTGAACTGACAAATGGACGCCGCCTTTCCACAAAAGACCAGAGCCATAAATTCAAACGATTAAAGGCGGAAAAGGGTCCAGGAGCTGCGCGGGAATGACACGGATTCATTTATATCGCAGACGCGCGGTTCGTTTGGGACAATGGGCCGGCGCTGCTCCGTGGAAACTTGTGGGAAAAGTGGAAGGTTTTACAAGAGCGATGTCGGAGGTTTTCTATCAAAGTCAATTAAAGGGACTGTACTCGATTTTTTTGCAACAAGATAACTTAAAGCAATTTCCCCCTAACACTGATGCTTGTTAATGTATCTAATCAGGTGGAAATTAGTCCCAAAGTCCTGTCTATGTCTAATAAAATCCTGTTTGTGTGCAGCTTTTTCTGTTTTTGTTTTAGCATTGTGGCTAACTGTTGTTAGCATAGTGACTCACCTCGCTGTTAAAAGCTGTGAAAAAACATTAAAACACATCATGATGAACAATTCTGAAGCTCAGAATGCATTAGCTACGTGAGGAAATCATGTAGCCTGAAGGAAGAAGCTTAAAATTAAATATTTCTGTTTGTTTACATTTTTAGGATGCAAAAATCAGGTACAGTCCCTTTAACAAATCAAGACTCAAATGTAGGTCTGCAAGAGAAGGGCTGTTTGAAAAAGACGCTGACATTTTCAAATGTACTTCTATGAAACATTACAACCATCCTTAGTATATTCCAGTCAATATTATTCTCTCTGACAATTTTAGTTTAAGGCAAATACAAATAATCTAAATGAGTTTCCTCCGCTGGAATTTTCTCTTTAAAGCCAGCTGCACACTAGAGGAGTTTAAGATCTTGAGTGATTTTTAGTCAAAACCAGAATGTTACACAGTCATGAGGACATTTCCAGGATTAATAGTCTGACATTGGCTTCATGTGTCAGAAGAACAGAGACTTGACAGACTTGCGAAGCAGCAGTGATTGGAGAACAGTGTGTCTGTCACGTGATCGAGCGCAGAGTGTTGTCTTTTATAAAAGTGAAACAACAGCAATGATGATGAAATGCCAGAGTGGATTAAAGCAGGTTTATAAAGGAGCTGTTACACTCAAACAGCAGAGTAAAAGTCATGTTCTATCGTCTAGTAAAGGTGCTTCTCACATCGTTTAAGGAGCAGGTGTGTTGGAGATGACGTGTGTAATGCTGTAAAAAAAATCCTGCACTTTGACTACGAGCACAAAGTGTTTGATTTATTTACAAATGATGAGGCGATGTTTCTTCTGTATTTGACATTTGAAGCGTCGCCGTCACAAGGCAAATGCTCCAGATGCTTCTCACCATTACACCTCCCGTACACTGACTGTGAAGCAAGTTCGGTTCGAGACATGTGCGAGTTTCTTGCAAAATGCCTTGCAGCTTCAGTCCACTGCACTCTGCTCCTATATTATGACTTTAAAGTCACTTCAGAGCTACGGGAAAATATACTATCTATGGGTTAGGGATGCATCGATCCAGCTTTTTCTGTTCCGATACTGAATCCAATGTTTTGGCTTTAAGTATCTGCCGATACTCGAAATCAACTGATACCAGTGTAAGAACTGAAGCATGAATCGAGTGTGTGAATGAACCCGCTTGCACTGCAGGTTCATTCACACTCTTGCACTTGCACTGCTCCATGGTCTGTGTACAGTGGAACAGTGGTTTTAAGCACTTTCTAAGTGTTGTGAGAGTCGTACAAGTTCGGACCTGCACCAAACTCGCAATTAATGTACAGCAGGGGTGAAGCGCCCTGACAAATGGCCATAGCAGTCGCAGTCCCACACAGACATAGACGACAAAAAATCTATCACCAAAATCCTTACTCTGGCCACACCTCCCTGAGCTCGTAGAGAGGCACATCGAGCTTATGATCAGACCAAAACTCCTGTAGTGTGCAGAGGGCTTTAGAGAGAGGGGGAGGAGCAAATGCCTCAGGATCTCCTTTGGAAGATGTTCATGTTCCATTGGGACGAGATCCTGAGGAAGATTCAGGACAAACTGAAGGGACGACTTGCCTCGGAACACATTTGGATCATAAGAGCTGGAGGAGGTGTGTGTGGAGGGAAGTCTGAACCTCCGTTTTAACCATCTTAATTAGTTTGCCATTACGAGGCTAAATAGAAGAAGTTTTCATTAGATATAATAAAATTAAAATAACTTCTAAGAGACGTTTCAGACTTTGTGGTAAAACTGGGACCTAAAATCCTCACATTAGACTGAAATGAGAAACATTTACATGAAATCACAGCACCAATATTATATAACACAGATGTTTGGCAGCTAAAGTCAGTGTTGTTTAAATGCACTTTTTGTTGTAGTGAATGAGTGGTCACTAAAAGAATCATCAGATTGAATGCTAAAGCACAACATTAGCACCATCTGGACGTATGACATCATCACTTTTAAAAATCATATTCTTTTTTTGTTTTTTTTTACAGACTTAAACATTTGAACACAGTTAAAATAGTTTTATCCTCAGAGATGTTTGTTAAGGACAAAGTGCTGTGGAGTTTTCTGCTGCCTCAGGTCGGCTCTGACAAAACACAAAGTGACGATTATAAGAGTGACACACGAATGCATCACCGCTAACGCTAACAGCTAACCGCTAACAGCATAAGGTCTGAGTCAGAGGAGACAGATCTGAACTGAGACCAGGACTACAGCAGGACAAGTCAAGTCCTAGAGAGACAAGTCAAGTTAAAGGAGACAATCCAAGCAAGAGAGACAAGTCCAAGTCAAAGAGAGACAAGTCCAAGTCAAAGAGAGACAATCCAATCACAGAGAGACAAGTCCAAGTAAAGAGAGACAAGTCAAAGAGAGACAAGTCCAAGTTAAAGAGAGACAAGTCCAAGTTAAAGAGAGACAAGTCCAAGTAAAGAGAGACAAGTCCAAGTCAAAGAGAAACAAGTCCAAGTTAAAGAGAGACAAGTCCAAGTCAAAGAGAGACAAGTCCAAGTTAAAGAGAGACAAGTCCAAGTTAAAGAGAGACAAGTCCAAGTCAAAGAGAAACAAGTCCAAGTTAAAGAGAGACAAGTCCAAGTCACAGAGAGACAAGTCTAAGTAAAGAGAGACAAGTCTAAGTCAAAGAGAGACAAGTCCAAGTTAAAGAGAGACAAGTCCAAGTCACAGAGAGACAAGTCCAAGTCAAGAGAGACAAGTCCAAGCAAAGAGAGACAAGTCTAAGTAAAGAGAGACAAGTCCAAGTCAAAGAGAGACAAGTCCAAGTCACAGAGAGACAAGTCTAAGCCCAGAGAGAGACAAGTAAGTCAAGAGAGACAAGTCTAAGTTAAAGAGAGACAAGTCTAAGTTAAAGAGAGACAATCCAGTCACAGAGAGACAAGTCAAGTTAAAGAGAGACAAGTCCAAGTCAAGAGAGACAAGTCTAAGTCAAAGAGAGACAATCTAAGTCAAAGAGAGACAAGTCAAGTCACAGAGAGACAAGTCCAAGTCCCAGAGAGACAAGTCCAAGCTAAAGAGAGACAAGTCAGTCACAGAGAGACAAGTCCAAGTCAAAGAGAGACAAGTCTAAGTCAAAGAGAGACAAGTCCAAGTCACAGAGAGACAAGTCCAAGTCCAGAGAGACAAGTCCAAGTAAAGAGAGACAAGTCCAAGTTAAAGAGAGACAAGTCCAAGCAAAGAGAGACAATCCAATTAAAGAGAACAAGTCCAAGTCAAAGAGAGACAAGTCCAAGTTAAAGAGAGACAAGTCCAAGTCAAAGAGAGACAAGTCAAGTAAAGAGAGACAAGTCCAAGTCAAAGAGAGACAAGTCCAAGTTAAAGAGAGACAAGTCCAAGTTAAAGAGAACAATCAAGCACAGAGAACAATCCAAGTAAAGAGACAAGCAAGTAAAAGACAAGTCCAAGTCAAAGAGAGACAAGTCCAAGTCACAGAGAAACAAGTCCAAGTCAAAGAGAGACAAGTCCAAGTCACAGAGAAACAAGTCCAAGTCAAAGAGAGACAAGTCTAAGTTAAAGAGACAAGTCCAAGTAAAAGAGACAAGTCCAATCACAGAGAGACAAGTCCAAGTCACAGAGAGACAAGTCCAAGTTAAAGAGAGACAAGTCCAAGTCAAAGAGAGACAAGTCCAAGTCCCAGAGAGACAAGTCCAAGTTAAAGAGAGACAAGTCCAAGTCAAAGAGAGACAAGTCCAAGTTAAAGAGAGACAAGTCCAAGTTATAGAGAGACAAGTCCAAGTCAAAGAGAGACAAGTCCAAGTTAAAGAGAGACAAGTCTGAGTCAAAGAGAGACAAGTCCAAGTCACAGAGAAACAAGTCCAAGTCAGAGAGAGACAAGTCCAAGTAAAGAGAGACAAGTCCAAGTCACAGAGAGACAAGTCCAAGTCAAAGAGAGACCAGTCTAAGTTAAAGAGACAAGTCCAAGTTAAAGAGAGACAAGTCCAAGTCACAGAGAGACAAGTCCAAGTTGAAGAGAGACAAGTCTAAGTTAAAGAGACAAGTCCAAGTCAAAGAGAGACAAGTCGACAAAGAGGACAAGTCCAAGTCAAAGAGAGACAAGTCCAAGTTGAAGAGAACAAGTCCAAATAGAGTCCAAGAGAAACAAGTCAAAGAGAATTTTTGTACATTTATGTGAGTAAACTACAACTACTGTGTATAAGTTTTGCACTCTAAACTATTCATGTATTTTTTCTCTGTTCAGTGTTAAGTGACGAGTTGTGACCCGTCCCTCTCTGTGTCTGAGCCGTTCCTCTGCACTGACCCCAGCCCGGTTAATGTCTCTACGTCTCTGAATAAAACATGTTCTTGTTTTCAGCCGCTCACATCTGACAGAAGCAGCGCTCGCTCCTGGGAACGCCGCCTTCTCTGCGTCTACATAATAAATGCACCGCCAAGACGCTCCAAACAAACCAGACCCAGGTAAATATTTGGAGGAACGGGACACGGCTGACACAAAGTTTGGAAAGTGGAAAACATTGAAAACTCGATGGGATTATTCAGGCTCCGGGGCAGTTTTCACCTCGTAAAATCAACTGTGAAACTTTTAAACCAGAAATCTACACATTTACTTCAGAAATGTTGAATTATTTGGTTACTAATCTGATTGTTTTGCTGCCAATGACATCTATTTCCGTTATAGACCTTTTATTCTTGCAGCGATGTTGACTCTCTGATACATTTTCATTTACAGATTCATAGTCGGCTCTGTTGTATGTTCACAGCTGCTTCTGGAGGTCGTCTTTCATTTCAAACAGATCACAGACAAAACATGTCAGACTAAAACCACAGTTGAGTAAGTTTAGAGCAGATATTTGATCTTTAAACTGAAGAAAAGACGATCTTACTGGACTAGGACTCTGAGGAGAACGACACATGCAGCGAGTCTAGAAACTTCCTCTTCAATATAATCTCTGCTCCATGAAAGAGACTGAATCTAGAGAATCTGCATCATACAGATACAGCTAGGAGACAAGAACTCAGTTTGGTCAAAAGACTTCTGCTAAGAGGCTGTTAAGATGTGTGAAGAAAATACTTTCAGTTTAAAATAATGTATTTTTGTTGTCATAACTTCAGTAAGGTCAGATAAAGTTGTTTCTTGAGGTCTGCAGAGGTGTGACGACAGATATTATAACTTCAGTGAGAGTAGATTTATTGACATTAGTGAGAGCACATATTGTTACTTTGGGAGGACAGTCTATTTTCAATGTTAAGTCAATGTAAACCCGCGTCTTGAGCATTCAAGCGTACTGGAGTTTGGGGCGTCCGTTGTCGTGCATTTAGGTGTCTGAAAATCTATCTTTCACTCGGAAGTCGGCATCAGCCAATCAGAGACTCCACTCCTGTGACATGAGACATGCTGCTGTTCTCCTCTCACATCAAGAGGAAAGGTTTACTGAAGTTTTTTAATAACTTTTTTAACGAAAGGTTGCTGTTTGGGGCTTTTTCAAAGGCTTGGTCTGGAGACACGGCAAAATAAACAACATGGACATGATCTGGACTGACAACGCCTCACATGGATCTATTCAAAATGCTCGTTGCCGTTTAAACCACTGTTGTACGATGAGAGGAGCCGAGGAGGACAGAGGCGGCAAAAGGACACTGCCTGGAGGAGAAAGTTGTGTGATCGAGTAAACTACGTTTTATAAATGCAGCAAGCCTCTCTCTCTCTCTCTCAACGTGATCTGTCTACGAGCAAAACAAAGCCTTTTGCAAACAAGCGGGAGCTCGAAGAAGCGCTTTGGGTCGTTAAAAGTGTCTTTTTGTCCCCCATTACCTTGACGCGCATCGGGGTGTTTCAAAAATGTTCTGCACCAAAATATGCTTTTACGCATGAATTTTGACGCAAATACGCTGTCCAGTGTGAACGCAGCATTAGGCTGTGGACAGAGATTGTAATAACTTCAGTGAGAGTAGATATCTACTGTTACGTGAGAGCACATATTGTTACTTCAGCGCTGACAGACAGTGACTTTAGGCCGAGGACAGATGAAGCCGTGTTTCCTGAGGTCTGCAGAGGTGTGAGGACAAACTGTGCTTCTGCTGCTGCTGATGATTGTGTCTGTGACAGAGGCTCCAACACTGATGATTCATTATGATCCAGAAATAACCCAGGCCTGTCAGCTCTCACCCTGCTGCTGCTGTTCCTGCTGCTGCTGGGTCTGACGCCACACCTGCCCTGGGCAAGAGGACACAGGTGTGGATCAGGCCTGCAGGCATTTAGTCATTTCATAGTGTCTTTTTTGTATTTTATGCATGAACATACCCAACATATTTATGCCTCTTGACGCTCACAATTTAAGAGAAATAAACACAGAATAGACTTTTTTCACTGTTTAACTGTGTGTTTGGGGTCAAATAAAATTATTTACTTTTTCAAAGCCTGTTTTTTGAACATTTTTGTGCAAACTCGCTCATTTTGCAGTTATGTGTGGAAGAACCAGAGCTGTACTGCCACGATGGTCAAACACTGTCAGTGCATTTTCAATTCACACCGACGTCACGCCGAGTTGACGCGACAGACGAGCTGCCCAGGTGGGATATATAAACTCCTCCCTCTGACACTGCTGCTAAGACAAGTATGAAAGCAGTTGTACACTGTGAAATGACATCATCAGTTATTTGGCTCGTGAAACGTGTGGTGTGAGCTGCAAAGGTGCCCAAGTTCGAACCTCCATTTGGTGTTTCATTTTTCTCATTTTAAATTTTAGAAAATACTCACATGTTCACATAATGAGCTCATGTGTTTATGTAGACTAAAGCAAAGACTTCATACATGTGTCTGCAAAGTTAATAAAAAGAGTCTTGACATGTGAGTAAGAAACTAGACCTGTGACAGCCTCAGAGCTGTGAACTTCTCCTCACGTCAGGATCACTCCCACACAAAACTCACATCACTCACAAGCTCACTGTTCATATTTGCTGTCAATCAAAGTCTTAAAAGGCCTCCTCATCTCCCACTTTTGTTTGAGTCTGTTTATACAGACAAGTGGGTTAGAGTTGGGACAAGACTAGGGCTGCAGCTATCGATTATTTTAATAATCGAGTATTCTATCAATTATTTACTTTGATTAATCGAGTAATCTATTACCTTTTGTTTACATTTTTAAAACATTTTTATAAGGGTAAAGAGGATATTTTGCCTAGATATACAATAATTTTAGATTGCACATAAAAAACAGCAACATTTCCCCTTAATACACAAGTTTAGTATCATAATATAATAGGTCTCGTATTGAATCATTTTCACACAGATGCAGAAACATGGGAGTCTGAGGACTTATTGTATCTTCATAACTTATCATTAGATTCAATATTAAATCCAGAAACATCTGCAGATGTGGTTTTGACTCAAAGTACGTTGACGTAGCGTCTCAATTACCACATATGTCCCAACTGTGACAGACTGACGGCGGAGCTAAAAACCTGCTTACATGCACAGGTCTGTTTCATGTAAACTATGAACGTAACACTTCTGAGCCTTGGGCGCTTCAATTCGCCTCCGTAAGTTTGTCGGCCTCGTTATAGACTTTGCTTGTTTTATGATTTCGGTCCTCTGCGCTCTCACAAATACAAGTCTGGTCCAATAACAGACGCACTAGTTTAATATCCACTGCTGTTTTTCTCGTTCTGCTTGAGTTAAAGCTGTAGCTGCAGCAGCGGTGCGTCTGGGAAAAAAGTTCCGTGTGAAACAAGCTGCATAGTTCCGCCCGCTCCGCGCACCACAGATTCACCCGTTTTTATTACATATACAAATTAAACAAATATTTGAAAAATACTAATTGAAGCTTTTTTGTAATCGAATTATCGATTTACTCGATGAATCGTTTCAGCCCTAGACAAGACTACTCAAACTTGCATGAATAAATCCAAATGCAACCTTGAGTTAACTAATGATGAGAGACACGGTTGAAACAGTGAAATATAACCTGTCCATCTACAAACACAAGATAAACCATCTGGCCTTCCAGCCGCCCGATTGGTTTGAGAGTCCGAACCAGCGGTGTTTCAGCGGAGTTAAGACGGCTGTTAGCGCCCCGGTGCTGCTGCCGAGTCTCATTCAAGCTAAAAAGATGGCGGCTCTCGTGGATGTTCGTGTTTTTGCTGCTTTTGATGCGGTTTTAGCAGAAATGCGGAGTAATTTCTTTTTGAAAGAAGAGCAGTATGTGAGACACTTTGGTCTATCCCACATGGACATTGGCTACACAGTAGGTCGGCCCCACACCCAATCAACTCGGAGTATTTCACTAAACGCCCCGTTTCAGCGAGTAAAAGTCCCAGATGGATATAGTGAGAACTCAGATAGAAGTTCAACACAGATCCATCTGGCGTGAGCCACGTTAGGTGAAATAGGTCTCTTAAAAAACTGGTCTGTACAGTCGATAAATAGAGCATAACCAGTGCTACACTCTAAAAGCTCTCTGGTCTTCAGCGTCTCTGGGGATAAAAGCTCTCTCTGGGGCTTTTCTGTGTGAAAGCTCCGTCCTGCAGCTTAACTCTGAAGCAGATGTCCCAAAGCCTCTTAGAGAAATAACACTGTAATGTGGATGTAACATTGTGTCCGAGCGCCGGAGCTGAGAAACACACACACATACTGTATATACGACAGCAGCAGCAGAGCAGCAGGATCAGCAGCCTCCTCACACTCTCCTCTTCACCAGTGTCAGGTACCTTTTAAAGGTGCACTGATTATTCATTTTCTACTGTTTGTTCTCATTAGGGGTCATGGGTGACTGGAGCCTATCCCAGTAACTTTGGGCCTTAGGCGGGGAACACCCTGGACAGTGACCAACTCATCGTGGTAGACAGACAAACATTCACTCTCCATTCACTCACAGTCCAATGAACCTAAACATGCAGGTTTTTGGAGGTGGGAGGAAACCGGAGAAAACCCACGGTGACACGGGGAGAACATGCAAACTCCACCAGAGAGATCGTGAGATGTTGATATGGTCCGACGGGAGTCGAACTACGACCTCCTTACTGGGAAGCCAGCGGTGTAACACTCCACTGTGCAGCCCATCCTTTCTACATTTTGAGCTAACTAAATTATGCTATAGTATATTTAGAAAATCCTTGTAACATTTTGGACACAGTGTTGCTGAATAGAGAAGTAGTAATTTATAGAGGATTATTGGTCAACATCACTTTCCGGTCTACTGCACATGTCTCCTGCAGAAAGAGACGCTGTCCGTCTAGTTGGCTGGGGAAACTTTTTTGAATAAAACAACAAAACAGGACGAGAGCAGCTGTTTGAATCAGGTCTGACAGACGTCACGTGACAACAGCGCTGAGTAGTGTTGTTGCTACAGCTTGGTAAATCAGACACAGCTCTTTGGCATTTCGGGTGCACACACATCTCGTGTCAATAAACCAATAATCCCTCTTATTAACCATGAATGAGTGAGCCCTGATATCACAAATAATTAGAGAAACAGTCAATCTCACAACAGAAATGACTGCTAACTGAATCATGCTTTACCAAGTCTGACACAAACTAAAGACAAACACAAATACATATGTCTTAAAAAAAAAAATAATAAATAATAAAGAATAAAGAATAAATAAATAGATAGCAAATTGGCTTGAAACTTGTGAATTTTTCCATCACACTTAAACCTCAACTTTGGTACAATTTATGTTAAAGTTATTTATAAAGACAAGCTATTAAAGTCCTTTAAAGATGACATTTGTGTAGTGTAGATTAAGACATCATATTCTCGCACACCACATGTTGAAAACCCCTGAAACAGCTCAGCAGCCCGGTATAGAACTGAATCTACAATCTTTCATTTGAACACAAACTGATTTCGTCTCTCTCTCTCTCCCCTCCCTCCCTCTCTTCCCTCCCTCCCTCTCTCTATCTGTCTCTCTCTTCCCTCCCTCTCTCTTTTTATTTCTCTCTCTCTCTTCCCTCCCTCTCTCTCTATCTGTCTCTCTTCCCTCCCTCTCTCTTTCTCTCTTCTTCCCTCCCTCTCTCTCTACCCTCACTCTTTCTCTCTTCCCTCCCTCCCTCTCTCTCTCCATCCCTCTCTCTCTCCTACCCTCACTCTCTCTCTTTTCCCTCCCTCTCTCTTCTTCTCTCTCTCTCTTTTCTCTCTTCCCTCCCTCTCTCTCTCTTCCCTCCCCTCTCTCGCTCCCTCCTCTCTCTCTCCCCACCTCTCTCTTCCCTCCCTCTCTCTTTCTCTCTCCCCTCCCTCTCTCTCTCTCTCTCTCTCTCCTCCCTCCCTCTCTCTCTTTGTCTCTCGTCCCTCCCCTCCCTCCCTCTCTCTCTGACAGGTGGAAGGACGCGCATGCACCGCTGGACCACTCTCTCTTTTTCTCTCTCTCTCTCTCTCTCTCTCTCAGGCACGTACACACTCACGCACCTCACGCACTGACACGCACGCTTCTTCCCTTCCTCGCGCACTCAGCAGCGGCAGTGGCGGCGGCGCGGCGTCCCTCCTCGCGAGCTTCAAGCCTCACCGACACCGCACGAGCTCTCTCTCTCACCGGGGGAGAAAGAAGAAACAACAATTGCGCTTTTCACGTCCAAACCAAACCAAACCAAACCTACACGCGCCGAGCTGAACGCGCAAAGTTCAGCCGAGGAGAGGCGCTGGAGACACGGATACAGCTCCGGCAGAAACCCCGGTGTCATCCACGCCGCCGTACCCCGATTTTGAAGCAGCTCTCTGGGTAAAACCTTGTGGGAAAGACGCGGAAAAGGCGAAGGGAGGACACGGAGGAGGTAAGCGCGCGCCCATGCTTTTAGTTCTGTCCCTGCCCCAAAAAAATCCGAAAAACGCGATGATTACGAAGCAGATACGTGTGTTTTTTACGGCAGACGAAGCAGGCAGACGCAGATGTGTTTAGATGTGGAAAGAGCTTTGGTTTTTGATTATTTCGTGACGAATTTGCCGTGATATTGACGCCACGGGGGACAATAACAATAACTGGTGTTGGTGAAGCGACACGAGCCAAAACGCAGTCGAACACACACACGCATCAACAACTCCAGGTCTGTGGCTGCTGCCTGGGAATTCGGTTTTCTCTGGCTGAGGAAATGGGATTTTACTGGAAGCTGGTGTTATAGTTTGATGTTTCAGAAGGAAATCCGTCAGTAAATGTCGGTAAAGCCTGTGTTTTCTTTCAGCCGAGCAGAAGTTGTCAAAGATTATCCCACAACTCGAGAAATCCACATTTGTCTAGAATTCAAAGAAAATGACTAGATTAATTGACCAATCATGACTGGCAGTTAGTTGTAAATACATAATGGCAAAAAAACAACATGATAGATGATAATATTTTTTCATTTTGAATTAGTTTGGTGTGATAGTCCTTGTGGTAAATATTGATCATAATTGACAGCAGTTAAGTTAAGAAATTGACAATGAAGTGGAAAAATTACAGGAAAGAAAAAACAAATCCCTCTTGGCAAATGCAAAGACAATTTACACACAACTGACACAGTTTCCTATTTTAGCACTATTAAAGTTTACAAGTTATTATCATTTGTCAAATCATAACATCTGTGTCATTTATGTGGATTTTGATCCAGGATTTCAATGTGATTGCTTGATGTGGAATTGTCACCTGCATGTGTCATGTTTACTGGACAAAAGACAAATGGCTCTGTGCAAAGAGTATTTATTTTTTATTTTTTTTATTGCTAACATCTTCCGCAGGGTCATTTCCTGTTTATTCATTCCTATGAGGTTTTCACTGCCTTAGCCTAAAATGAAAAATGACAAAAGAGCAGTGAACAGTGAGCTGTTGGGGATTTTCTCTGAAAACATGTGTAAGTAACTTACAAAAGAAGAGAATATTTCCCAAGGGACCAAAGTGTGTTTATAAACAATGTGTTTGTCTGTCAATGCTAACGCTAAAGTCTCACAATTTGAAAATAAACAGCTTCTACGCACAGAGTCAATAGGCTTTGCGTTCTCGGACTGGTGCCATGTGACGTTTTAATTGTGGCAATGCCAAATGCTAGTTTGCCGTAGTGAAGGGAAAACTACAAAGTAAAATGACTTCACTCTACTCGTTAATGTCTCTAAAAATAAAGCCACAAATGAGACACAACAATAGATACAAACACAGGGAATCTCGGAATCTCTTGCATTGTTTTCTTTCTTTTCGTATTTTGGTCGCGTTATGTCGTCGTTAAACTCTTTATCTTTCCCTCTGATGAGCTCGCACTTTCTGGATTTTCCATAATCCGCAGCATTCAGATGAATTTGGCCCTTGTTGTTAATTAGGCTTGTTCAGTTAGCGTAGAGCTGCTGGGTGCACTAAAGTAAAATGGACACTGTCAGTGCTTTAAACTTACTGTTGTGAATCAAAATTAACAATTGCATTTCAGTGTTTTGGCGACTGGTAAAAAGCTTCTCTCGCGGCTGTGGTTCTTTGGCCAAACGTAAACTTGGGGTGCAGTCACATATTGTTTATATTCACTGTTTACAGTCTTAAGTATTTGAGCGTCTGACTCCAGTTGTTCCAAAGCATCCCTATGTACAGCAGTTTGATGTTTTCTCCTTCACGTCGTTGACAACCGAGCGAAAACGTCACGCCACGTAATAGTTAACCGGATTCCAACAACAGTCCGACCTCGACAATGGAACATCAGTGGATTGTTTATGTTTAAAATAGTTTTCTTCTGTACTTACGAGTAGGAATGCAGAGATTCAGCTTTTCGATTTCAGTAGTTTAACATTAAGAATCTGCTCATATCAGATATCAGCCGATACCAGTGCATCGTGTGAAACGTGACAACTTCTACCTTTCAAACATTGACCGCGGCGTGTTCATGCAGCTACGATATCTATGACTCTCAGGTAGAAGGCAGCTTCATGTCTGCTGTCCAGTGGTCGAGTGGAAAGTACGTAGTGTACTGGTCGTTTTGAACCACTGTCACTTTGTTCTTCACACTTTTTCGCGCACAGATGCCCGTCCACCCTTTGTTCACGCCGGCCTATGCTTAGAGGTGTGAGATATATCGAATTATAGATAATATATCGTGATTGTTGTCTTGAAGTTATGCAAAAACTAAATATTGTGTATGTGGCTGTAGTAAAAAGGCAACAAAAAAGCTGCAAAAAAACAACAACAAACTAAGAAAATTATATTTTAAATGTTCAAAGTAAGCTAGACTGATATTTCGGTTAAATTGCCCCTTGGGGATGAATAAAGTGTTTTGAAATTGAATTAATTGAGTTGATCACTCATTAGGGGTGCACGTTTTCAAAAATGTCTTTAACCGTTAGTTGAAGCTCTTCACGGTCAATAATCGATTACCGACACATGTTAACTCGGTACTTTTTTATTGCTGTTATTTTCACTGGAGGTGTTATAATTGGACACAGCTACGAGAGTGACGGCAGAGCAAGAGACAGAGACAGGCCTTTAACTGGGCACAACACGGCTGAATAGAAGCCTCTATAAACACGGTTTTAATCACTTTTGCACTATGTATTATATAAAACTACTCTCAAATAAGGAGTCATGTTTTAAAGTTGATGCTAACTTTAGCTGCTTACCTTAGCTTGTCTTGAACAAGTAAAAAACATTGATTAGTTTCCCAGACAAACTAGCCCAGTCTGTTTCCTTCACCAACATAAAATACAAGTTAATAATCCTGCATGGTGATATTAGTTCATAAACACTGCAGTGTCGCAGGTTTGCTCAGTCCTTATGAGATAAACAGGTTTTTGTAGTTTTAGCGATCTTTTTTTCCTTCTCTGACAACCATGATTAACCATGAACATCCCTTTCACTCATTAGTCTTTTAGTTTACCAACATTTGTATTAGTTAGAAAGCACATTACAAACTTATTCTGAATGTTTTACATTCAAATCTCATTTAGCTGTTTTCATTTTTTGTTTGGGTCAGACATTTGTCAGAAACTTGCTAGTTTTGCTATTAGTCGACTAACCGATCGGTGATAACTCTAAAGTCGATCAAGACTGTGTATAGTCAACTCAGTCAATGTTTTTTATCGTTAAACTCAACTAATACATTTAACTGCTTGGTCCTTTGTTTGAAATAATAACGTCTGAATATCGTAATCGAGATACTGTATGTCAAAAAATTATCAATATTAATTTTGGTCAATATGGCCAGCTCTATCCACGCCCAATCGTGCCTACACATAGACATAACATTGAAATGTCCACGTGGTCGTGTTGGGTAGAACTGGAATAGCTTTTATTGTCTTCTCAAAGCAAAAGACATTTAGTCGTATTGTACAAAAACTACTCAACTTTATGTGATGACAATTTCAACATTATGGTTCCACTGGGCTCCAGATCCAAATCCAGATCCAGATCTGTCTGAGTACAATGGCCACTCACACTTGAGCGTTGGTTCTGGGCAATGGTACGATTCACTTAAGTCACGATTTTATTACATTTTCTATTTTGCAGCCACAATTTTCTTTGATTTTGTTAAATTACTGTAACTATTTTAACATTTTTGTACTCTATAATGTTCACACACCAGATCAGCTTCACAACCGTCCAATCAGAAGAGTTTATTTGTGTGACGCAGATGAAACAAAGGAGCTGATTGGTCGTCTGTCATTTACACCAAAATTTAACTTACATCCTCTTGCTACGCTCTTTTATTCTACAGCAATCCAGCTTGTTTTTTCAGTTTCCACCAGACTTTTTCTAAGGGTGTTTCTGATTGGCTTTTTAATCAGTTTGGTCCGGACCCTGGGCTTTCACATCTGGACCTTGGACCAAACCAAACAGGAAGTCCTGAAGCCCAGACCAAAAGCTGCTGGTGTAAAAGCCGCCTAAACGTCTGTGTGAGAAATCGAATGGGACTAGAGTCTTGTAATTTGAAGATGTTGAATTTATAAATGTGTTTTGTAGAAGCTTGAGAGGAGGCAGCGTGTTTTGTATTTGTCTCATCGTCGTTTTGTTGCTGCTTGAGCTGGACTAGAGATGGAAAGAGCTGCAGATTTAGACATTAAGACAGAGCAATATAACAAAACATTCATGTGAGTTTAATTGGCATAAAACTACTGTTACTTACTGTTGCCTGTTACTTTTTACAGTGTAGTGTTGGGTAAATGTAACAGGATTTGCTTCTTTACAGTGATTGGTTGAAATGGCTGTGTGGTATTGACTAAAATGAATATCTGGACATTTGGGATCTGGGAGTGGTTAGAGCTCTCACTGACAATTAGGAATACACTAATTATAGAAAAAGAAAAAAACATGACTCAAGTGTGCTCTTGTAATGTTATTCACAACTCATTGTAATAATTGCATGATTAATTATATAACGTTACACTAAACAGGGACAAGCAGGTTCTCAGACAAAAACTTGTAATACTTCAAGAGATCAGAAATGTGATAAATATTCCATCTAACATCTTGACTTATCTTGACAGTTTAAGAAAATACACAGTTAGAGGTTTTTCCCATCAGTTTATCTAAAAAGAACCAGAATGAAAAAAGAGACAGATTGTTTGATCAAGCATCGATACTTTGTATTTGTCTTTTATATTTTATTTAGCTATAGAGTAGGGATGGGACGAGACAGAATTTTCACGAGATCGAGACGAGACAAAGATTTTTAAATAATTTGCATTATTTGTTTCGATTTAGAATTTAAACAGGCAAAGTACAAAATTTGATTAGTATTATTTATTATTGTTAGTTTATTTCTTTTAGTTTAGCTTTACCTTCCATTATGTGTATCACCTTGATTTTTATTATTTCAACAATATGAGTTTGACTGAAAATTGATCTGCTCCGTGGTAGCCCCGTGTGTAGCTCAGGACTCCGCCCCCTTTCTCTCGTCCCTGCTTCACAGCGCTGCTGCTGCTGACAGGGACCAGACACACACAGATGAGGAGACTTTCCTACTTATATAGGCCTAAATATCTCTGTGTGGATCTATTTTAAACTAGTTTAAGTGTGAAAAACACTGCGCTGTTCCCGCGATGTCCGTGCCTATTTTGACGACTATATATTTTTCGCTCTAACTTTACAATGTTTTGGACTAATTATTCTCTGTCAATATTGGTCCTATCTTTACCAATAAAACTGAGACAGAGTTTAGACAGTTTTCTGTCAGAATAAGTCTGCTACAAGTCTGTTGTGGGAGGAGAATATTTACTACAGCTGCTCAAAGATACAAAACATGACCATTCTTAGTAGCACTAGCCTATATAAGGAAAATCTCGCGAGATAGTTCAGTACGTGTGCACAGTATCATGACAGTTTGATCTCGCGAGATCTCGCGGCACGAGATCTCGTCCCATCCCTACTGTAGAGTGATTAGTCGTGTTCAAGATGGTCAAGGCGGTGCAGTCGGCTCGAGGCGTTAAGGGGGGTCGGGTCAGATGACAGCGCGAGAGATCAATCAGCGCTACGGACAGTGCTGTCGTCAGACCCGACCCCCCTTAACGCCTCGAGCTGACTGCACCGCCTTGACCATCTTGAACACGACTATTATGGGGGTGGGATTAAATACGTTTTTTACTTCTTCCCACTCCTTTTCGAGCTTATTGACTGTCAGTTGTATTGATTAAGAAATGTATACATTATTAACAGATTGTGTTAACTTGTAAAACTGATTACATGTAATATAAAAAATTATGTAAATTATCCTGACAAACAGCTTGAATAAAAAATGATTGATTGATTATTTGTTTTATCAACGCAGGCACACCGGTATACAGAAACAGCTGCTGCTGCTAGACAGAAGCTGTGGAAACAACTCAAGCCAGGGCTGTTGTCAGTAACTACAAGAGTTTATCTGGTGAAAAAACAAAAGTTCTGCTGCTAATCACAGTTCTGTTAATGAATTGTGACTCTTAAAAGTTACATCAGGGGAAAAAACTGCAAAAACCTCTGTCTCAAGCTCAGGAGCCAGACCGTTGTCAGACCCGGTTCAGACCTGATCCAAACAGCTGCTTTCGTCCTGTTTCATTGTTTTTATCAAAGGTTTCACCAGTTAAGCGGATGGACAGCATCTCTTCTGCTTTGGGCATACGCAAGAAAGCAGAAAGTGACGTCAACTGAAAATCCCTCTATAGTCGCAGTCTTCCTAATTTTCTTGAATTGAACCATCGCCGTTCTTTTACTTTTCAAGGTTGCAGACCCAGGCTTCTATAATGTGACTCCAGCCTCTCGTCAGACGAATGTGAAATGTTTATTTATGTCCTCAGGGAAACATTCACAGCATCACTTTTTATATATGTTTTTGTAATTCCCACGTTGTAGCACTTTTTCTCTAGGTTTTTCTTATTCACGTTATTGCCCAGACTTCCTTTGAGACTTGAGACGTATGACATCATCACACTCCTGCCTCTGTTTCTGTGCATAAACATCGTCTCTGACCTGCAGATGTGACGTCCCGCTCTCGGTGAAAACGTGATTTGCATAAAGCTGATGATGTCTGAACCACGAGCCCGCTGTATTTCTGTCATTTGGTCACATTAGCGCGAGAAATATCTGCTGCTTAACTGGCCGTGAAATAGTTTTCTCTTATTAAGTGTGTGAAGGAGCGGCTGCCGAGCTCGTCTGGGATATTTCATTTAAACACACATTCCACATTAGCTCTAAATGTTCAGAACGGACGATAACAAGCAGCTCAGTCTAAAGCGTTGGGGGGTTTTAAGTGAAAGAATTAAAAAAGCTCAAAAATAGGGCTGAGCGATACGAACAAAAATGACTGTCATGGTTTTTATGAAACGTCCTGTTTTAGCTGTTTTGACTCTTACAGGAGAAAATATCCTTTCTCTATTGACGCTCATGCATTCTTGCCACTCATTGCTGACATTTAGACTGCTGTGATGTCATCTTTACCGAATTTCATTGGATTAACATTGTGGCTTTGTGGAATGTTTCTAATTAATTTAATCTCTGTAAGAAGAGCTTGTAGAAAGTTTTTTTTAGATGCAGTTGCTGATTTTCACTGCAAACAGAATTTCGGTGTTCGGGTGCACGGTAGCAGAGTGGTTAGAGCTCTGGCTTCCCAACTTCCCGTGTCATCGTGGGTTTTCTCCGGTTTCCTTCCACCTCCAAAAACATGCATGTTTAGGTTAATTGGGCATCACTGTAAATTCCCCTTAGTGAGTGAATGAAGAGTGAAATGGTGTCTGTCTAACCCTGCAAACGAGTTGGCCAACGTCCAGTGTGTTCCCCGCTAAGGGCCCAAGGGTCGCTGGGATACGGCTCCAGTCACCCGCGACCCCTAACGGGAATTAAGCGGTAGAAGTGAATGAAACAGAACAACAATTTCGTTTAAAACTGACAGCTCCTCTTATAAAAACCTTGACAATACCCTTCTGGAGTGGACAGCCAATCTGCTGAGCGAGGGCAGAAAGTGTAAAGCACTTAAAGCGTGTTAAGAATAGTCGACATGTTTTTCCATTTTGTTGGCAGCTTTACGAGGCTTATGAACGGACGTCTTTTTAAACAAACAACAAAAGACAATACTTATGGAGGACACAATCCAAGCCTAGACCAAATCAGAGCGCAAAGCATTCAGCTCCTGATTAGAACTAAAATTCCTTTCAGTTCAGTTTTCAGTGGTTTATTTTTTATGGGTGACCTGGCTCACTCCAGATGGATCTGAAAGGAGGCTTATCTTGAACCTATTAGGCGGGAGTCTTTTAACATTTGGTGTGTAAACTGTGTTACCATGTTCTCTCTAGCTCCTCCCACCTCCAAAACCATAGGATAAAGTAGCATCAAAAGGCCACGCCCACTAACAGGCTCCGAAGGGGAAAAATTAACATGAGGAGTAAATCAGAACAACAGCTTTATCAGTTCACTGCTACAACAACATTTACTAAACCATGCAAACATGGACTTTAGGAAATATATGGTGTCAAATACAGACACGAAGACATGGAGATTAATAAAGTAATTCAACCTTCCAAGTATGTAAATACATCTAACAAATGCTACGTGAAACTAGACGCCGTCTTGGCGTTCTTTTAGCATCTTTTTTTAAACTTTCTGTTTACTTTTCTGACATAACGCCACATCAGTAACCTCCATTAAACCTGGTTGTAGCACAACTTGAATTAGTTGTGCTAAAAATTAATTTAATTTGCCAGAAAACGTCTTAAAACAGTTTAGCTTCCCATTCTTTATTATGGTGAGGCAGGAGATGTTTTCCCCCTCAGCAGGCCACGCCCCCAACAGTGACGCGTTGCCGACTGTATCTATACGTGTTTAGGTTAATGGGCATCTCTGTAAATTGTGCAGGGAACGAACGAGGGACTTGGCCACTTTCCAGGGTGTTCTTCGCCTAAAGCCCAAGTCAGTGTGATAGACTTCGGTCACCCACACCTCTGACAAAAACAAGCTGTAGAAAATGAAAAGTAATACTCTCCTTTAACAGGTTTTTAGCTGTTGATGACAGACACCCGAGGTTTTGTGGGTTTGTGCAGTGTTACATCATGTGTTTGTGTCCTGCAGCAGTGAAAGGCCCCGGGGCCACTCTCATCCTCACTCAGAGTCTAACTGCACTGTAAAACTATGGCTACGTCTGCACTGTAAAAACACAGCTTAATCACTGTAAACCACGGCTACATCAGGTGTAGCAGTGGTTTTACTAGAGTGTGATAACTGCGTTTCTTACCTGCTTGTTCATTTGTTTGCAGAACTTTTATAAAGAAGCTTTTCTCTTGTCACATCAGCAATGCAGACGTTAGCTAGCTTTTTCTCTAACAGTAGTTGGAGGTTTAGGACATTAATACTGTTAAACAATAAATAAATCACTCAACTGACTAAAACGTCTTATTTAAGCAGAGAAAGGTGCTGAGTTTGTCTAAAGTCTGCGTCAGTGACAAATGTGAGAGAATATATGTATATTATATATTTAACTTTTACAATGTTTAGGACTAATTCTCTCTGTCAGTATTGGTCCTATCATTACAAAATAAAACCTGGGACAGAGTTTTGGTGGGGCCACATTGACATTGGGGTTGTCCTCGACCTGCCGGTTGTAACTAAATTGAACCTTACTAATCTTTGACATACTACAACTAATAGTTGTGTTATTGTTTAATGATTGATGTAACAATTACTGAATATACATCTGCATTAGTCTGAAAGATGACTTAAGGCCTATTCGTACTTCATAAGAAGTAAGAAGTTTGTTCGGCCCGCTCGGGCCATAAGAACAAGAACAAGTTCGTTTCGGCTCTGATATTCATACTTCAGCAGACTCGCTGCAGCCGAAGTCCTCTAGACCAGCGGTCCCCAACCTTTTATCTTGTAAGGACCGGTACAGCCACAAATTTCTTTTCCAGGGACCTGTCGAGGTTGGGTAGCGCCGCTAAAACAATTTAAAATGCGAAAAAAACAATGATTGTGTATATTTTTAGCTCACTTATAGCTTGAATTTGCTGTTTATTGGATTAAGTGGCACTATATTGTCATAGTAAAGCACAAGGAATCAGTAATAGACTATAAAATAGCAATACAATAAATATTAAAGAATCTCCTGGGGCCCGGTAGCAGATGGCCGCGGACCGGTTTTGGGCCCGGACCGGTGGTTGGGGACCCCTGCTCTAGACCCTGCCCCCTGAGCCCTAACGGGCTTATCCCACTACATGCATCTCCGCTCCGCTCCGTTCCGACTGCCGGATCAACTGCGCAGCTGTTTTAATGAATGAAGACCGTTCCACATCCTCCGTGTGCGCTGCGCAGGGCTCCGCCTCAGCTCCGTCTCTCCGTCGCCGTACGACCAAATACGCATCAAGGCTATTTTCTTCTCCGCCCGAGTCCGTCAAAGTCAATCTCCGCCAATCAAAACGCACCAAACAGGAAAAAGAAAATGAACTATGTCCGGAATAACAAAGTAAAATCACTCCGCATGTACTTTGTATTGATCAGATAACGAAAAGTTCGTAGTTTTACATAAAGTTTCTTTGATATTTGGACACAGCAGACTATTAACTACATAATATGTCAGTGACACATGGACAGGACAACGTTATTGAGTTCGTGCTCGTAACAGCCTCTTTACCCTCCGCGGAGGAGGAAGCACGTCCTTCTGTTGTGATCACGTGAAACACAGGAGTCGTCTGTGCTCCTGATATAGTTATTTGATGTTCAACGGGGACTTTTATTTCACAAACTCGTGTTTTTGGCGCATGCTCTTCTTGAACTCCTCGGGGGCAACGCAGCCCAGCGGAGCGGACTGGAGCGGAGACAGTGGGCGAGGGTCTGCGGCAACTTTCGGAGGCGGACCGGGGCGGAGCGGAGCGGAGCGCAGATGCATGTAGTGGGATCCCGCGTAACAAACCGCTGCCACGTGGTTGCTATTGTATCACAGACAGATTAGTTATTATAAGGAAGATTTTCTGTATTTTCTGCGTGCAGATGCACACACGCTGGGGGACTCGCTCTGTCTGGTCCTGTCCATCCTCCGCTGTGTTTAACCTGCTGCGTGAAGCAGGATCACGAGTCCTGCCGAGCTGCTGCGGAAGAGTTTTGACCTCGCCAGTAGCTCGTTATTTTGTTTCTATTAACAACAGGTTCTGCCTGAAATGCGGGACAAATAAACAGCCAAACGGTGGAACGTTATCAGTTGACGGCCGTGCTATGCGCTGACCACTGGCCCTGACGGGGAGACGAGTGGCATGTTCGGCTGCGGGGCAGGACAGCACAGAACTGTCAAAGGAATCAGCACTGGATTCTACAGAAATCCCGCCACTTTGGAAAAACTAGCCAATCAGAGCCGAGCTGCCGCACAGCCCTGCCGAAGAAAGTTCTGCTCAGCTGATGTGACAAGAACAACCCAACGAACTGCGAACTGAGGCTAGCCGAACGAAATTATGTAATTTCGGACGTCGGCTGAAGTATGAATTGGCCTTTACTCTTGAAGGTTCAGACAAATCCTTTCATTAGATTTAAAACTCCCAGATTATTTTCTGGCACTAATATCAAATTTAAGTAAATAGCCTTATAAGACCTTGAGGTGGAGGGCCACATCTGGCCCCCGGGCCTTGAGTTTGACTTGTGTGGTTTAGACTGTTTTCAGTCAGAATAAGTCACTAGAAGTCTCTTTCTACAGCTGCTCAAAGATACAAACATGACCGTTCATAAAAGCAATGTATAAGAGATAGTTGTGTACGTTTGTGCACACTATCTCGTCCCATTCCTATTGGCTGCCATTCATTTTTGCCACTTCCTGCTGACGTTTCAAACACTGATGTCATCTGCTGAACCTCGTTACGCTCATGTCGAGGAGTTTATATATAAATGTGACTAAAATGTGTCTCTAAACACTTAAAACAGCATTGTTTTTAGCTTCTCTGCAGCAGTGACCCTGTTTTCTCTCTCTCTCTGCTCTCTCTCTCTATTCGCTCTCTCTCTCGCTCTCTCTCTCGCTCTCTCTTCTTCTCTTTCTCTCTCCCTCTCTCTTTCTCTCTTTCTCTTTCCCTTTCTCTCTCTTCTCTTTTTCTTTCTTCTTTCCTTTTCTCTTCTGTTTCTCTCCCTTCTACCCTTTCTCTTTTTCTCTTTCTCCCTTCTCTCTCTCTCTGTCCTACCCTAACCTTTTCTCCCCTCTCCCTCTTCTTTTCCTTTCTCTGTCTTCTTTTTCTCCCCCTGTCTTTTTCTATCTCTCTTCTCCCCTCTCTTTCTCTCTCTCCCTCTCTCACTCTTTATCTCTCTCTTCTCTTTTTCTTTCTTGTTTCCGTTTTCTCCTTCTGTCTCTCTCCCTTTCCACCTTTCTCTTTTTCGCTTTGTCCCTTCTCTCTCTCTCTCTCTCTCTCTCCCCTTCCCTCTCCTCTTTCTCTTTTTTTCCTTTTCTCTGTCTTTTTCTCTCCCTTTGTCCTTTTCTACCCCTCTCTCTCTCTCTCTCTCTCTCTCCCTCCCTCTCCCTCTCTCCCTCCCTCTCTCTCCCCTCTCTCTCTGTCTCCTCTCTCCTCCCCTCTCCCTTCTCTCTCCCTCTCTCCTCCTTCCCCTCTCCTCCTCCCTCCCCTCCTCTCTCCTCTCTCCTCTCTCCCTCTCTCTCTCTCTCCCTCCCTCTCCTTCCCTCTCTCTCCTTCCTCTCCTCCTTCTCCTCTTCCCTCTCCCTCTCTCTCCCTTCCTCTCTCTCCCTCTTCTCCCCTCTCTCTCTCTCCCTCTCTCCTCTCCTCTCCCCTCCCTCCTCTCTCTCCCTCTCTCTCTCTCCCTCCTCTCCCTTCCCTCTCTCCTCTCTCCCTCTCCTCCCTCTCTCCCCTCTCTCTCTCTCTCTCCTCTCTCTCCCTCTCTCTCCTCTCTCTCCCCTCTCCTTCCCTCTCTCTCCTTCCTCTCCTCCCTCTCTCTCCTCTCCCTCTCTCCTCTCTCTCTCCTCTCCTCTCCTCTCTCTCTCTCCTCCCCTCTCTTCCCCTCTCTCTCTCTCTCTCTCTCTCTCCTCTCTCCTCTCTCCCCTCTCCTCATCTCTCTCCTCCCTTCCTCTTCTCCTCTCTCTCCCTCCTCTCTTCCCTCCTCGCTTCCTCCCAGAGACAGATGGGACAGTTTTATTCTTACACATAAGTCCATCTGCAGCTCAGGTCAAAACCAGAACGCCAATTACAGCTGGCATTTATCTAATCTTTACACTCAAACCACAGGAAAACGGGAGAGAGAGAGAGAGAGAGAGAGAGACAGAAGGAGAGAGAGAGAGAGAGGAGAGAAAGAGAGAGAGACAGAAAGAGTGAAAGAGAGAGGAGAGAGAGAGAGACAGAAAGGAGAGAAAGAAGAGAAGAGGGGGTGGGGAGAAGGGAGGAGGAACAAAAGAGCGAAGACACAGAAAAAACAGGAGGAACAGCGTGAAAGACAGAGAGAGAGAGAAGAGAAGAGAGGAGAAAGAAGAGGAGAGAAAAGAGAGAAAAAGAGAGAGAGACAAAAGGAGAGAGAGAGAAAAAGAGAGGAGAGAAGAAAAGAGAAAAAAGAGAAGAGGGGGTGGGGAGGTGGAACAAAAGAGAGAATACAAAGAAAAAAACAGGAAGGAAACGGCGTGAAAAGACAGAGAGAGAGAGAGAGAGACAAGACAGAGAGAAAAGAAAAAAGAGAGAGAAAAAAGACAGACGGACATGGAAAGAAAAGTGAGAAGAGAGAAGAAGAGAATGAAAAGTTAGCGAGAGAGTGAAAGTAAGGGCTGCTCTCCTTTCTTCTTTTCTTTTTCTCCTTATTTCTTACTCCCCTCTTCTCCCTTTCTCAGTCTCTCTCTCTTCCTCCTTTTTTCTCCTTTCTCTCTTTCCCTTTCTTCCTCCTCTCTTAGTTAGACCCCCCTTCTCTTGTTTTTACCCTCTCTCTCTTTCTCAGTTGAACCTAACTGTAGCAGTCTCTTTCTCTCTCTTTCTTCTTTCTCTTTCTTTCTTTCTTTCTTTTTTCTTTCTTTCTTTCTTTCTCTCTTTTTCTCACTCTATCCTTCCCCCTCTCTTATCCTTTCTCTCTCTCTCTGCCTCTTCCTTTTCTCTTAGATGAGGACAGATGTGAACCTAAGGCAACACTCTTGTCTCATTCTCTTTTCTTTCTTTCTCTCTCTCTGTCTGTTTCCTCTCTCGCTCCCTTCCTCTCTTTCTTTATCCTTCCCTCCCTCTTTCTCTCTCTCTCTCTCTCTCTGATGAGGACAGATGTGAACCTAAAGGCAACACTCTTGTCTCATTCTCTTTTCTTTCTTTCTTTCTTTCTTTCTTCTTTCTTCTTCTTCTTTCTTTCTCTCCTCTGTCTGTTTCCTTCTCTCGCTCCCTCTCCTCTCTTTCTTTATCCCTCCCTCCCTCCCTCTTTCTTCTCTCTCTCTCTCAGTTAAGGACAGATGTGAACCTAAAGGCAACACTCTTGTCTCATTCTCTTTCTTTCTTTCTCTCTCTCTGTCTGTTTCCTTCTCTGCTCCCTCTCCTCTCTTTCTTTTATCCTTCCCTCCCTCTTTCTCTCTCTCTCTCTCTCTCTGATGAGGGACAGATGTGAACCTAAAGGCAACACTCTTGTCTCATTCTCTTTTCTTTTCTTTCTTTCTTCTTTCTTTCTCACTCTCTCTGTCTGTTTCCTTCTCTCGCTCCCTCTCCTCTCTTTCTTTATCCCCCTCCCTCCTCCTCTTTCTTCTCTCTCTCTCTCAGTTAAGGACAGATGTGAACCTAAGGCAACACTCTCGTCTCATTCTCCTTTTCTTTCTTTTCTTTCTTTCTTTCTTTCTTTCTTTCTTTCTTTCTTTCTTTTCTTCTTCTTCTCTCCTTTCTTTCTTTCGTTCTTTCTTTCTTTCTTTCTTTCTTTCTTTCTTTCTTATCTTTCTTTCTTTCTTTCTCCTTTTTTTTTCTTTTCTTTCTTTCTTTTTTTTCTCTCTCCTTTCTCTGCTGTCTCTTTCTTCTCTCACTTCCTGCTCCTTCTTCTTTTATCCCGCTCCCTCTCGCATCTCTCTTTTCTTCTCTCTTCTCTCTCGTCTCTCTCTTCTCAAGATGCAAGGACAAAACGTGACCTAAGGCAACACTCTCGTCTTTAGATTTTCTCTCTTTTTTTTTTTGTCTCTTCTCTCTCTCATCTCCGTGCTCTCTCATCGTCATCATCTCTCTTCTCGTCTCTCTCTTTCTGTAACTCTCATCTCTCTCTCTTTCTCTTGTTCCCCTCTCTCTTTCCTTTATCCCTCTCGTCTCTTTACTTTCTCTTCTCTTTTCTACTTCTCTCTCAGATGATGGCACGATGTGGGACAGAGAGCAGCTGTCTTTAGAGCCTCTCAACATGAATCATTTTATAAAGAGAACACCTTTGACCCATAAACCCCACACGACACCTCTCCCTCTCTTCCTCTTCTCTCTCCCTCGTTCTCTCCTCCCTTCTTTCTTTTCCCTTGGCTCTCTCTCCGCTCCTCCTTCCTCGCTCCGTCGACGTCGTATCTTTCTCTCCTGGGCATAAATCAATCCCGAGCAACCTGAGTTCAACCTCCAGACAGCTGGTTAAGCACAGACATTTGGTTTTTGGCTCAGATCTTGGCTCGAACAAAAGGAAACAGAGTTTGGGTGCAGTGGTTAGTCTGCTCTGCCAACAACTACCAACACAGTCTCAGGTTTGATTCTTCTCATTTACAAACCGCGGAAAATTATGGGTGGGCATTCACGACGGTCAGATCAAACTTTTGATTGGATCAGGATTCGTTTGTCTGGAATAGTCGGGTTCGATTGGGTAATTGTGGCGTCCAAACGAACTCTGATCGGTTCCAAATGTCCAAATCTGGGTTGGTTCAGGTTGGAGAGGTTGGTTTATTCCTCGGCTCGGTTGAATCGGTTTATTCCTGGAAGCGGGTTTCGTTTGTTTTGTGAAGGCAAACTGGAGTTGAGAGCGAAACAAACCAAGGAAGTGAAACAGTGACGTGATGCCAGGCTGAGACACCAGTGGAGGCTCAGAATCACACACCAGCCTGGGTGGTGAGATCAATAATGAAGACAAATAATACACGAAAAAAACAACGAATGAAAGGTAAAAACAGGACACGAAGGCACCGGAGGATGGATTCAGGTCAGACATTAAGTATCGATCGCACACAGCGACCCGAGACCTGTCATGTCACCCCACAGTTTTAAGTTAACCTTACTCTTTTTAGATCAAACGCATACAGCAAAGTAAACACTACACGCTCACACTCTCACCGCGGCAGAAAATGGTTCCGATATTCATCTAATTATTTAAGTTGAGCGCAGAACAGACTTCTCTCAGAGCGATTCTTTTTCTCTTCCTCCTCTCAAACACGGTGCAACCCTTTTCCCGTCTACGTTTTAGTGCCCTCGACACCTTCTTTTGAACAAGAATGCCGCAGCTCGCGTCTTCGTCTTCTGTAGTGGAAAGTCCACATTGTTCCGGTCAGTCCGCACACTCTCTTCTGTCACTTCCGTCACCCCTGTGGTCTCCATTAATGTTTGAGAGAGTTGTGGGATAGAACCATATAAAACACAAATATATAAGTCCAGCAGCCGGGTGTTTGTCTTGGATGTAGCCTGTGTCCGCTGGGGTTAGACCGAGAAGCCGGTTGTCTTCTTTGCTGCTGACGCGTACCTGTTCTGTTTCCCGCCACCAGCCGCCTTCTACCACACAAGGCCAAAGGCAGATGTGTCTCTAATCTTCTTTGCCCTGGGCGCTGGGTCTCGATTGGGCAATAAGTGTACTGTGAACAGAACGCGAGCCAGTGTTGAGAGGGGAAAGATGACAATGTTGCATGGCAATTTGGTTCTCAATCGAGTGAGCCCGGCTTCGGTTTGGTATTGGTGAATCGCAGGTCTAAAAAATCCTTTTTCACACCCTCAGTAGCTCTTCAACCTTAAAAGCAACGGGTTCAAAGAAGTGTAACTTTACTTTGAGTTTAAAGTGTCTATACACGCATCCTTGTATTGATTAGTGTAATCGCACCAAACTAAGTTTTATCACGATATATCATGATTACGATACATTGAACGCAGCTTTACATTGGCTGCATACTATGAAGCCGCAGACTTGTGTCCTGGCTGGGCACGCGCAGACAGCGTGGTGCGCGTGCACTAGTGGTAGTCTGGACATCTCACCGCTACGCCTGAGAGTTTCTTCTACAACATTCAGGGCTGTTTGAACTGACATCTTTGACAAAGGGA
>JBBPFD010000162.1:131713-201384 GCA_038363315.1 Mugilogobius chulae
AGTCGATAGATGAGAAAAAAAAAAAAAAAAAAAAAAAAAAAAAAAAAAAAAAAACATAAAAAAAAAAAAAAAAAAAAAAAAAAAGAGAGAAAGAAAAGTCAGACGAGCAAATCTTCTGCCTCCCACGGACTAAATGCAAGTCTGCCTGGTTTTTAGGCTTCGGGAGACTTTTTAAAGACCTTTTAAGACTGGAAATTCAGGGACAAAAACACCTGCTATTGCAGTCCGAAGGAGAAGAAAAAACACTCACACACTGCGTTGGAATTAGAATCTCTTCTTCTGCTTTGCATCGTCCCCTCAGAGAGGACAGAAGTTCGTGATCAATGTTTGGTGATCAGGGAAAATGATTTTCCCCAAACGTTGGAGGATACTTCTCTCTCCCTCTCTCTCTTCTTCCTTCTTTTTCTCCTTTCTCTCTCTCTCGTTCTCTCCCTCTCTTCTCCTTTTCTCTCTCTCTCTCTCTCTCTCTCCCCCCCCTCTCTTCCTCTCTTTTCCTTCTCTCTTCTCTCTCTCCCTCTTCCTTTCTCCCTCTTTCTCCTTTCTCTCTCTCTCCTCTGCTCTCTCTCTCTTCCTCTTCTCTCTCTCTCTCTCTCATCTCTCTGCTCTCTTCCTCTTTCTCTCTCTCTCTCCTGTCTCCCTCTCCTTTCTCTCTCTCTCTCTCTCTCCCCCCTCTCTCTTCTCTCTTCCTCTTCTCCTTCATCTCTCTCTCTCTTCTTTTCCTTCTTTTCTATCTCTCTCTCGCTTTTCTCTCTCCCGTCTCTCCTTCTCTCTTCTCTCCTTCCTTCGTCTCCCCTCTCTCACTTTTCTCTTTCTCCCCTCTCTCTCCTCCTCTCTCTCTTTTTCTCTTCTCTTTTTGCTCTTCCTCTCTCTCCGTGTCCTTTTTGTTTTTCTCGGTTTCTTTGACTTACTTTTCTTATCTTCTCTCTTCCTCTTTCTCACTATTTTCCTTTTTCTCGTTTTTCTGTTCTTTCACTCCTTGCTCTCTCTCTCTCCCCTCCTCTCTCAACTCTCGCTTTCTCACCTTCTTCTTTCTTCTCTCGCCTCTCTTCCATCCCTTCCCCTCCCTCTCTCTCTTCTCTCTCTCTCGCTCTCTCCCACCTCTCTCTTCTCTCTCTGCTTTCTCACCTTCTCTTTTTCTCCTCTCTGCTCCTTCATATCTCTCTTCCTCTCTCTTCCATTTCTTCTGTTTTCTCTTTCTCTCTCATTCTCTCTCTCCTTCTTTGTCATTTTTCTCTTTCAACACGAACTTGGTCTCCTTTGTTTCTTTTTGACGGCCCTATTCACTTTCTTTCTCTTTTCTCCTCTCCCCATTTCTCTGCTCCCTGGTCTTCATTCTCTGTCTCTCTTTCTTATTCTGTTTCTTTTTCTTCATTTCCTTTTTTCACTTTCTCTCCCATTTTTTCGTCTCCTCTCTTTTCCTCATTAGTCTTACCGTTCTTCTCTTCAACTTTCTCCTTCCCCTTCTTCCTCTCTCCTTTTCCCCTCTCTCTCGTTCTCCTCCTTCCCCCCTCTCTCTCCTTTTCTTCCCCCCTCTCTCTCCCTTTCTCTCCTCTCTCTCCCTCTCCCCCATCCATTCTCTTCTCTTTCTCTCTCTTCCCCCTCTTCTTCTCTCTCTTCTTCCTCCCCCCCTCTCTCCTTCTCTTCTTTCTCCCATCTTCTTTCTCTTTTTCTTGATCGTCTCCCTCTCTATTCTCTCCCTCTCTCGTCCTCTGTCATGTTGTTCATATTTTTGTTCATGAGGTTTCGAGGTTATGTGTCTCCCTCTCTCCTCTCTCTCTCTCTCTCTCTCCCCCCCCTCTCTCTCTTCTCCTCTCTGTCTCTCTCTCGTCATGGTCTCGTCTCAGTCTAAGTGTCCAAGTTGTTCAAGAGGTTTTTGTGGTTCTGTTACATTGTTGCTCTCTCCTCTCTCTCTTCCTCTCTCTCCTTTCCTCTCTCTCTCCCCCTTTTCTTCCCTCTCTCTCCTCTCTCTCCTCTCTCTCTCTTCTCTTTCTTATGTCCACGTCTCAGTCTAAGCGTCCGAGTTGTCAAGAGGTTTTTGGGTCTGTTCTCTCTCCTCTCTCTCTTCCCTCCTACCTTTTCTCCTCTCTCTCCTCTCTCCCCTCTTTTCCCCTCTCTGTTCTCCCCTTCTTCTCCTTCTCTCTCCCTCTCCTCATATGTTCACATCTCTGATGTTCGCTCTATAGCGTTCGACGGTTGTCAGAGATGAGTTTTCGGTCCTCATGTTCTGTCTCTCCTCTCGTCTTCTCCTTCTTTCCTCTCCTCTCTCTTCTCCCCCTCTTATCCCTCTCCTCTCCTAAATGTCCACGTCTCATCGAATGTACTAAACATCCAATGCAAGAGGTTTCGTGGTTTCTTTTCTGTCTCTCTCTCTCCCTCTCTCCCTCTCCCTCCTCACCAGTCCTCCCCCCCCTCTCATCCCCTCTTCCCTCTCTCTCTCTCTTCCATTCACGTCCTCATGATCTTATAACATTCCAGTTGTCAAGAGTTTCGTGGTTCTGTTCTGTTCTCTCTCTCTCGTCTCCCCTCTCTCTTCCTCTCTCTCCTCTCTCTCCTCTCCTCTCTCTCTCTCTCCTCTCTCTCTCCTCGCTCTCCTCTCTCTCGATGGTCACGTCCACATCTAAAACATCATTGTCACGGATGGTTTCGTGGTCTTTTCTGTCTCTCTCTCCTCTTCCCTCTCTCTCTCTCCCTCTCTCTCTCTCTCTCTTGCTCATATGTCCACGTCTCAGTCTAAACACATCCAGTTGTCAGAGGTTTTCGCTGGTTCATGTTTCTCTCTCTCTCTCTCTCTCTCTCCACTCTCTCTCCTCTCTTCCGCCTCTTCTCTCCTTCCTCTTCTCTCTTCCCTCTCTCTTCCCTCTCTCTCTCTCTCTCCCTTCTCTTCTCTCTCTCTCTATGTCCACGTCTCAGTTCTAAACATCCAGTTGTCAGAGGTTTCGTGGATTCTCTGTTCTGTTCTCCCTCCTTCCCTCTCTTCTCTCTCTCCCCTCTTCTCCTCTCTCCCTCTCCGCTCTCTCTCTCTGCTCATGTCCACTGTCTCGTCTAAACATCCACGTTGTCAGGGTTTCGTGGTCTGTGCTGTTTCTCCTCTCTCCTCTTCTTCTCTCTTCTCCCCCTCTCTTCCCTCTCTTCCCTCTCTCTCTCTCTCTCTCTCTCGATGTCCACGTCTCACTCCTAAACATCCAGTTGTCAGAGGCCCTTCGTGTTCTGTCCGCCGGCGCTGCTGCTGCTGCTGCTGCAGTATTGAATTGATTTTGGTGCAGAATTAGCATCTCAGCGGCTACGGCTAACAGCATTACTACTGGACACAGGCTCTGAAGCTAAAGCCATTTAAACGTTGCTGACGAGACAGACGCACACACACACAGGACACACAACATCACACTCACCGCTGCTCGTATTAGCCTGGAATTACACCAGAAGAAGAAAGAAGAAGAATGACCTCCAGAGGGAATCACTTGGCTCGTCTGTGCTGATGGAGTGATTTATACTTGATACACTGTAAAACAACAAAACAGGACAGGACATTTCTGCCCTCCAAGTTTGATATTTAATAAAGCTCATCTATGTGACTGTTGTTACTTCGCTCTCCGACCCTCTCTCGTGTTCCCTCTTTCGTTCTCCACTTGTTCCTCCTCTTTCTCTTCACCCCCTCTCTCTTCCCTTTCTCTTTCTTTTCTATAGCTTTCTCCTCCCAATCCTCCCTGCTCTCTCTTCTTTCTGTCTCTCTCTCCTCTTTCATTTATCTCTTTCTCTCTGCCTTTCTCCTCTCCTCTCTCTAGCCTTGCTTTGTTTGTCCTCTTTTTTCTCTCATCTCCTCTCAACCCCCCCCTCCTCCCTCCCGGCCTTCTTCCTCTTGCACTTCTCTCCTCCCACCACTCCTCTATCTCCCCCACTCTCTTCTCTCTCTTCTCTTTCCCTATTCACCTCTCTTTCTCTTTCTCTCTCAATTTCTTTCCCCCTCTCTCTCTCTTTCTTCTGTCTATCTGTCTCTCTTCTTTTTTGTCTTCTCTCTCTCTCCCCTCTCCCTCTTTTTTCCTTTTTCACGTTCCTTTCTCAATGTCTTTCTCCCCACTCTCTCTCCTCTCACTTTCTTGCTCTCCCTCTTCCCCCCTCTCTCCCCGCTTTCTCATCATCTCTCTTTCCTCTTTCTCCTCCCTCTCTCTCTCTTCCTCTCTCTTTCTTCTCTAAACCCTCTCTTCTCTCTCTTCTACTCTCTCTCTTCTCTCTCTCCTTCTCTCTCTCTCTCTCTCTCTCTCCTTCCTCTCCTCTTTCTCTCTCCTCCTCTCTCTCTCTCCTTCTCCTTCCTCTTCTCTCTCTCCTTCTCTCTCTCTCTCTCTCTCTCTCTCCTTCCTCTCCTCTCTCTCTCCTTCTCTCTCTTCTTCTCTCCTTCCTCTCTCTCTTCTCTCTCTCCCTTCCTCTCTCTCTCTCTCTCCTTTCTCTCCTCTCTCTCTCTCTCTCTCTCTCTCTCTCTCTCTCTCTCTCTCTCTCCTTCCCTCTTCTCTCTCTCTCTCTCTCCTTCCTCTCTCTCTCTTCCTCCCTCCCTCTTCTCTCTTCCTCCTCTCCTCTATCTCTCTCTCTCCTTTCCTTCCTCCCTCTCTCTTCTCTTCTTTCCTCTCTCCTATCTCTCTCTCTCTCTTCCTCCCTCTCTCTCTCTCTCTCTCTTCTCTCTCTCTCTCTCTCTCCTTTGTGTGTAACTCTATTCACAGTAAATGTAAATCCTGTAGATAATAATCACTTCAGAGTAAACCCAGCAAGCAGCAGCAGACTCACAGTGAATGAGATTTCTCTTCTTGGATCTGGTTCTACTCTTGGACTCGGTCTTGGACTTGGACTGGGTCTTGGCTCTGTGGGACCGGCTCCAGTCCAGATCAGTTTTGGCTCTTTGATGGAGAGTTGTAAAGCAGAAGCAGAATTCAGTCAGCTCATCCTCAAAAGCATAATTAAGCTAAGTTAGATTCATATATTTGCTCTGATTTAGAGAAACATTATTTAAAAATCAACAGCAGCCGAACAAGTCTGGTTCAAAAAAAGTGCTTGACTAAATGTTGACTAAAGCGTTGACTGAAAGCGTTGACTAAAGGGTTGAACTAAAGTAGTTGATAATTCTCGACCTGGTTGGAGGTCGAACGAAGCTGAAAGTTTTAGGCTGACTGTTCTAACCAATCAGAGTGAGAGTTATCAGAGGTGGCACCTTAGGGAACGAAAAGGTTGTGAGTTTAAAGACAAAGCTCCCTCCATCATGTTGAAAAAATTAAAAATAATACAGTTGAAGACAAAACATTTCATACACCGAGGGTTCGGGGGTCCTCCCCTGAAATTTTTGCCCAAAATAGGAACAGATTTTCTGTATTTGAAGCGACCAAATGTGGGGAAGATCTTGTTTGAAGTTGTGGATATTGCAGGAGCTGAACCACACTGTCTATGTCCGTTGATCCAGAACATCCCAAACCTGCTCAGTGGGTCACATGTCCGGTGATTATGCTGACGGGATAATGTACGACCAGCTCTTAGAAGCTGAAAACCTCCTGCAGCACAAAAGTGAGCTGCAGTGGTTGAATCTAAAGGTTGAAAGCTGTTTAGAAGTGTTTCTCAACACTGGAAATGAACGTGCAGCTGACAGCAGAAAGAACTGCTTCTGATTGACAAAAACTGTAGCAGCCACACGAGCCAGTGCTGTTGTTAGCTAACTACAAGAGAGAAAACAAAAGATCTGTTGCTAAATCAACATTTGTGAATTAAATACGTCTTTGGGATTCGTAAAAGTTACATTCAGGTGAAAAAACACAAGCTTCAGGAGACGTCTGTCAGACTGGTTCAGGCCTATTCAAACAGCTGCTCTCGTCATGTTTTGTTTTAATCAAAGAAGTTTCCTCAGCCAACTAAATGGACAGTGTCTCTTTCTGCAGGCGAAATGCGCAGTAGAGTGGAAAGTGATAATCTCTCCATAGGAAGCTTAAGACTTTTGAATCAGAAAAGAGTTTATAATGTGAAAATAGGTAAGAATTGCAACAGAAAACAAACATTCTGCTGAAAACAAGCCACTTGTGCTTGTGTGCGCTCTATGAAAGAAAGCTTTATAGTCTGTTAAAGGATTTTCCCACACAGTGACCAGGAGTGACCACTGCGGCTGATCGCAGCAGCTACAACTAACAATACTCTACCAAAATATTGTGATGCATTCCACAGGCCAGCTCTATAGTTCTCTAAGTGAGTCTAACATCAGCCAGAATGCTAATATGGCTGAATTGTAGGAACAATACCAATCACTGATGTCACTGATTGTTTTTAACTTCACTTCACAATACGGTTAAGACAGATATTACACTAGAGCTGGGCGGTATGACCAAAATTTCTATCACGGTATTTTTTCAAAATTATGTCGGTGTCACGGTATTTTACGGTATTTTTTATCCAGGTACATGACTAGGTGTTACCCCGTTTCTAAATAATTTAGAGAATAATTACTGCAGTAAATTAACTTAGAATGAGCAGACTAGTATAAACCCAGGTTTGAATCGTCCCACAAATGCTGCTGTATCCAAAGAGGTGACAGACAATGACACTCATAACTGTAATGAGGTGATGAAATGAGAATGCATGACATTGCGCGCTGCTCCCACTGCGTGCTGCTCCGCCCCAGTCCGCCTCCGGGGGTTGCCGTGGGTCTCCGCTCCGCGGGGCTGCATGGCGCGGGCCGCTCATGTGTTTCGTGGGATAGCTTTAGCTCTTGACACGGCGGTGGACGTCTTTTCCTCCTCCGTTGGGGGTAGACTGATGTGTTGCGAGCACGAACTCCGTGGCGTTGTCCTGTCCATGTGTGGGCGACGTGGTTCACTTTCTTTTTCCTGCTCGGTGCGTTATGGGCTGTGGAGCTTCACTTTGCCGCGGACTCGGGCGGAGAGGATGGTGGCCTTGGTCCGTGTTTGGTCCGTGTTTGGTCGGGTAGCGGCAGGGGGACGGGGCTGCGGCGGGGCCTTGCGCGGCGGGTGTGGGGGATGTGGTGGCTGTCTTCATTCATTGAAACGGCAGCGGCTGGTCCAGTGGTCGGAGCGGAACGGGGCGGGGCTGTATGTGGTGGGATCAGCGCGGCGCGACGTTCCGCCGCTCTTTCTTCCGGACATACCGCACACACCGGTGTATGGAAAATTCATATCATTAAAAAAAAACACCGGTGTCAAGTATTAAACGGTATACCGCCCAGCCCTAATATACACCTCGTCCACAACAAATAACTGAACAAGTTTATGAGCTGTGGATTCTGCAGATGGTTTGGGACGCGGTTCAGTTCAGTTCAGTTCTGGTGTTGGGTTCTGCTGCGGTTTGGAAAGGGTTGATTTTTCTCTACATGGTATTTCTTTCTTTCTCTCCTTCACCCAGACTGTCCAGTGTTTGATATTCGTGGCCCAAACCTTCGTCTCTGAAACAGCACAACATAACTTTGCTCTAACAGCTTTCTCTCTCTGTTTCTCTCACACTCGGGCCGTTAGCTCCTTCTTTACACTCAAATGACCTTTTCTGCGCTAAATGCTAATTTGTATTTGTGTGAAAACATCTTGTGTTCTTGTGTTTTTGTCAGTAACAGTCAGAGTTATGTTCCAAACGGCCGTTTGGGCTGTTTTCTTGTCAGACGCAGCAGTTTGAATGAAGACCAGTGATTTTACTGAATCAGGGGCTTAAGCTCTCTCTCTCTGTCTGCTGCTGCTGCTGCTGCTGCTGTGCTTTGTTATTGGAGGTATTTTCATTCTTGAACAGCAGATGTTGAGTCATTTATGTAACAGATTCAAATGCAATGGCTCCTCCAGTGGGTTGCTTTTTTATATCAAATATTTACGATTACTTTCTAAACTTTTATTGGTCTCCATGTTTAAAGGGGCACTATGTAAGAAAAACAAACAAACAACAAAGTGATTTCCACTTTTTGAACACCAGAGGGAGCCTTTCACATGCATTTTGCCTATTAAGCATGAGGCCATCTAGCGTCAATGATCCCATTCCGGCCTGTAATAAAACATTTCAAATACGTATAAATGTATCACAATTGATGTGGATTGGTTAACAGTGCTCTCTTAAGTATTCATGTTGTAAAGAATAAATATGATTTAAATGTTTGGTGGACTATATGTGATCATTAAAATTCCTCTCAATCTTACACAGTACAGCCCCTTTAAACAACCAAAATATTGATAAAGATCAATATTTCTAAATACTTTCAAAACACACATTTTTAAAAGGGACTAAACCTTATTATATTTTCTATAATAAATAACTACAATCAATCCCCCAGCACAGTTAGTGTAGTACTTACAAAGGAAATCAGTTTGACCTGTCCTGACAACAGGCATTTTCCCACATGAAAGTACCAAGAAAGTCCCCATGTTCCTTTAAAGCCAACACACACCAGGACGCTCTGCAGCGCGGCAAATTGGACGCCTCCATTAATTTCTATGAATGTACATACACCACACCGGGCGATGGCGCGCGCGGTGATTCAGTTTGGTTTGTTTCTGAAGTGGTTCTGCTCTTGGACATGACCCTGCCAGCACCCGTAGTTTTTCTTCTACGATTTAAATAAAGTACAGTAGTTAACGGTTTTCACTTGTCTGAGCTATTTTGTTAACAACGATGAACGAGGAATGCCTTTCTTTATTTAAGACAAAATTATCATAGTACTCACCCATTACGACCGCGCAGCGTTGAAAAATAACACAGAGCGTCGCGGCATTTGGGAGTGTTGACACTTGGGTCTGGCACGCCGCAAGTGACGCGCCACAGCGCGCTTTGGTGTGGGTTGGCCTTTAGCCCCTGTTTAGTCAGAAGAACTACCCTGTCCCCATGTTTGTGTTCAAACAGCAACAGTTTGTGAAAATGGGGCTAAAGAGCTTTAGCATTAGCATGTGTTAATCTGGAACATTTAAATAAGTCATTAAGTGTCTTAGGAAAACAAAAGTTGTTTTTTCTCTACATTTAACTATGATGTACAAAAAAACAACAACAACACAACAACTAAAATTAACAATAAAACACAATTGTTTACTATGATTCTTAAAAATAGTTACTATTTACATTTATTTTTGGAGCTACAGATTTTAAGTACTTTTTTTTCAAGGATAATTAAATTTAATAAAATAACAGAAAATATAAAACATGTTTCCAAACAAAGTTAGAACATAAATGTGTTTGTGTCACCAAAAGGTTCTGACTAAAGTTACTAAAAGTCCCTAAAGTGTGGCCCTGTCCAGAGTTCCTGCTCTGTGTGAGCAGACCTAAACAGGAGACTGGAACTAAAATAAGTACTAGGAACTGTGGGAAAAGGCCTTAAAAGACTTTGTGATGAACAGTTCTGACGCTCAGAATGTGTTGGGTAAAACATGTGACTGATGTAGGAAGTTTATAGTTAATGATTTCTGTTTGTTTACCTTTTTGAGAAATAAAAATCACCTTCAACTTTTGCAGAGAAATGGTCCAAACCCAATAAAGTCCAAATCTAGTGTCGTCCAGGTCTGACAACAGCAGCTTCACCAGTCCTTGTATTTACTCCAAAGAAATCAGGTGGTAATTAGATTCTGTTTTTCTGTTTCTGAATTCAGCTTCACAAACACACATTTGTTTGTGTCCGAAGGATCCGAAACAGTTTGAGTTTTAGATAATTTCAGTCAGACGTGTGAGAAGGGGTTAATAGCTTTTTATTTAGAATCTGATCTCGTTTGTTTTGGGTTTTTATCAGATTGAAATGAACTTTTCGATGAAAGCCTCAGTCTTCGAAATGTGTCCAGATGAAGGTTTAGACTTTGGCTACCAATAAGTTGCATTACTCTTTTCAATTGTTTTGTTTTAAGAGGCCTTTGATCACATTTCAGTCATGTCAAATGAATTATCTGTTTCTCTGTCATAAACTCACAGGGTTTGGAGCAGAAGTCAGACTTTGGAGGAAAAAAATAGCTGTTTTCTTTGTTAAGCTTGCTCCGAATACTCAGAAACACTTTCAGTCAAATTATAGACCATTTTAGTCAAACGTTCTAGAGAAAAAAAGTCTGAATAAAGAGCTAAGACTGCCCTTTTCTTCAGTGAGAGTTGAAGCTGTGTCCAGAGTCAGTTTGGTGTCCGACCCGAGTTCAGCCTCAGAAATGTTCCTTATGAAAATGAATCATGTTTAATGCGGTCGTTTGGCTTGTCCCGGGACACTTAAAAACGTCTTCGCTCACTGTAATGAAGACTGATTGAGCCGCTGGAACATCTGCGACTCCGAAATATGATCCGACGTCAGGAGAGAGTCTGAGGAGAAGTCTCAAACTGATTCTGTCTGTGCTTTTGTGTGCTGCAGGTGGAGTCTGGAGCTGGACACAGGTGGAGCGCTGAGGCTGATGGGAAACGCCACACACAGCTGCAGTGAGGAGCTGAGGTTGTGTTTGATTATGTTGGCAATCGACTATTGATTCATAGATACTGTATGTTGTTTATGTCACAAAAGGCTGGTCAATGTGAGTTTTTTAAGAACTTTATCTAATACTGCTACAATGTTGACTTCAAAACATCTTTTAATTTGACTTTCAACCTCCTACAAATACAAAAATGTTCTCTATAGAAATAATGACATGAGCAACAACAATATTATCAACATTTAATATTCATGGGCTCATTTAAAAGGAAAAAAAAGAGTGCAATGATCTTTAAGCCTCATCATAATTTAGTATTATTGTTGGATCTTCTGCTGGGTTCTATGGTCTTTTTGAAAAAAGTTTTGGATTGTCTGGTCTTATCTATGAACTTTGCTTTGACAGTGTTTGTATTGATAATAGTTGGTGAAGTTTGCGTGTCATGTGACTGCAGCACATTACCGCTGTGCCTATTTAAACACCTGTGTGACTTCTTTGTGTGCCTTGTTTGCCCTGACAAACGCGTCAGTATGTCCCTGCTACATTAAAAGGTTGTTATGCTTTTGTACATCAGAGTGCCTCGGTTTTCCTTCTTTTGCTTAACCACTAAAATGTTGTTTAGGTGATTTAACAATTCTTAAATTCATAAACGTTTCATCTGTCAATTGATCAAGATATTCTGTCCTGATACAAGTGATGTACAATTTACTTTCTTACTTCAGCTTTATTATTTTATTATATATATATATATTTTTTTTTTTAATCAAAATGTCCTCTCTTCTAACCTGACTCACATCAGATGGATCTAGGTTGAACTACGATTTGAGTTTTTCCAGAGTCTCCATCTGGAGCTTTACTCGCTGAGATTGTTTGAGAAAAGGCGGGATGTTTAGTTAAATACATGGAGCTGATTAGGCGTGGGGCCGACTTTATCGACGAATCATAATGACGTATCCTATGTCTGCCTGGGATAGAACAAGTGTCGCACACTGGGATGCGCCGATCCAGTTTTCTCATTTCTGATACCGATCCCGATACTTTAGCTTTAGCTCTCTGCCGATACCCGATATCAACCAAATATAATGCCAGATATTATTAGAAGTTCTGGATCAACACCAGCCTGTAAATTAGTTTCATTATGTCCAATTTATTGCACATCCATGGTATCGGCTGAACTGATATCATGGAGCCGATACCGGATCCAGCTACATTTCCTGGATCGGCACCGATATCCAATCCCAGTATCAGAGATCGGTGCATCCCTACACAGACACCTCTTTCTTTAAAAAAACAAACAAAAAAATCAGTATTTCTGCTCAAACAGAATCAAATGCAGCAGAAACATGTACATCCACGGTAGTCGCCATTTTTAAATACATTTTTTATATCAAGTGGTAGCTGTCGTCGCTGCAACCAACCTCCCTGAACCTGCCACTGCTGCGAAGTGACTGGGCCGACACACCGTTGTGTCAGACTCCAAACCCATCGAGCCAAGGCCATTAGGAAAATAAGGAAAAAATGTCCACACTCAATTTTATTTGAATAGACCTTTATTTAACCAGGAAAATTCCAACAAGATTCATAATCTCTGTTGCAAGTTAGTCCTGGGGAAGGGATAGGGAAGGTATTAAAGGACATGTTTTTACTGATCGAGGAAACCATAGTACCTACGCAGACACACATGTAAAAGGCCCCGGGTCGACTGGGAATTGAACCCAGGACCTTCTTGTTAGGAGGCCAGAGCGCTAACCACTGCACCACAGTGTCGACTTTAGATCAAACAAGATAATATATTTATTATTATTTCATAACTGTAACTTTTAAAAGCGTCGATAGTTGACAGTTATTGGAATAATCGATATGTTGTGAGTAATCCTACATTCTTTTTCTGATTTCCGATTCTTGTTGACAGAAAAAAACTGTAGAAATGATCCTGTTTCTCTCAATTAAACCGGACAAGCCTATAGTTCTTTGTTGCTGTCATGTTTTGTTAAAGTTTGCGCTGAGAAGGAGCAAAGCATCATGGTTCTTTTAGCTCTCTCAGAGTTTCAGCTGTTTATTAAATATTGTTTGACGTCCAGACTTGAACCTGCTTTAGACCAGCTACACTTTGTGCCTAAACTGTTGCCGTGTGTTTGCTCGGACGCAGCTGCTGTCGGAGGATTTGTGTTTTAACTGGAGACGAGCAGAAGCAGATTTGGCCTGAGCTCAAAGGCAGAAAAAAAAAACAGTCCAGAAGAAGAAATGTGAGAAGCAGAAAAGTTTTGAGAGTCTAAATTTGGCCTGCGCTTGTGACGAGGAGCTGCTGTTGGCTGCAGGCTGAGCACTAACGAGGCGTCTTCTCGTTAAAACACATTTGCATTTGTGCACGAGCTCCAATTCAAACAGATTACACCTCTGAACCGAGCCAAGTGTGAACTGCTTCTGCTTCTGCTCCTGCTCACACACTTCCTCTGACACAGACACGGACAGGACATGTTCAGTGTTCAGTCCAGTCAGTAAATTCTTGGTTTCTGGATTCAAGTCGTCTTGGTCATGATTGTGGTCACCTACCAGAGACCACATGTCCTAGCCTCATGCTGGAAGAATCTTGCTCCAGAAGCCAGAGGATGAGTTTGTGCATGACTCCAGCGCAGCAGCGTTCTGTCCCAGACACAGATTAAATAAACACCAAACAATAAACATGATGGAATGACATTATTTAGTTTGAAAAATGCTCCTGAACATTCTGACTGAGGCAAAAGTCTCATAAGAACACCTGATAAAATGTGTTTCTAAATCCTATTTGCACAAGATTAACCTTGAGACCTCTGTAAACATTACATTTTTCACATTCACACGAAGAGAATTGGGTTCTTAGTTGTCTAGTGTCTACAGACTTTACAGATATGTCCTGATTTATGACAACAACCTTTTGCTTTATTCATGACTTGAGGGTTTCTTGTGTTTTGTGTTTGTTTGATCATGAATGACCCGAGTGTCGCGTGTGAGTGCGGCTGTGTGACTGCAGCGCCTCCGGTCTGCAGCTCGATGTTACGCTCTTCCAACATCCCGGTGTGTTTGTGCTTCACTTTTCTCTCAGTGATTGGGGTGTGCATGGGATCAATAACATGTAGTGACAATACCAGACTCACATTTGTAAAACTGTGCTCCTACAGTACAGCTACAGCAAGAATTTTATTTTATTTTTATTTTATTTTTTTTATTTGAACATTTAATTATAAAGAGAGAAAAAATATATATGCATCTGTACATATACAGATACATACACACATATACATATTTACGAGCCCGATCTCACAAGAAAGCGTACATTTACCACGACAGTACACATTATGTAAATGAGGTATGATTAGCATGACTTCACAGCTGTTTTGTGTAATTATAGTACGCATCACAGTCCAGTTCATTTCAATGGTGGTTGTTAAGACGTGTTCTTATTTATGAATATTAATGAAATCCTCATTCTAATCTTAACCTGCCCAAGCCCCAGACCTAAACTTACCAATTTTAGTAACTTTATCCCTGAACTTACCCGTTTCACCTGAAGAAAACGTCCCCACGTGGACAAGACCAAAACTCGTTCTATTTTGACGCTGTGAAATCTTGTGTCATTTTTACTCTTTTTCATATCGTGCTAAATGCATGGCGTAACATAAGTACTAAAACAGCTGTGAAGTCGTGCTCAAAATACGCTGTTTTTGTGTCGTGGTAAAAGTACGTCCTCTAGTGAGACTGTGTTGTATTTAAACATATACACATACGTACATGTATATGCATCTACGACTGTGATACTTAAAACCACAACCAACTTTCAGCAAAAATTTGCAATTATTTACATAACATTAATGTTCTAAAAGAGTAGGAGGAAGCATAGCATATAATCCTACCCATTTTACCTGCATTAATAGTACGATATTACAACATATTTCATCTGCTTCTTCACTCTGTCAAATTTCTCAATACAAGTTCATAAATTAAAACAAAAATCAAAATGCAACCAATTTCATGACACAAACAAGGATCATAAGTTCATGTGCATCGTTGAAAACAACAAGCATTATGGATTTGAAAATCCTCCATACAACCTTTAAAGCAGACATGTGAGTGTGGAGTCCAGGCTGAGCGCTGTGTTCTTTCTCTCTTATCTCCACTCGCTCTGCAAACTCTTCGTTGGTGATACAGAATCTAGACTAAATAGTGGTTGCAAATGCATTTCTATCTTCTTTTTGCCTTTTAGCGCACACGTGCCTCCAACTTCGAAATCCCACCAGCGCTACGAACCCGCGCTGAAGAGGTCTGCGGCGAGGCGCTAACCAGACGATCGATAAACTATTTAATTCCAAAACTCCAAGCACTACAATACTTAGCTTGGACAGGGACAGGTGGTTGTCCCGCCTTCTGTCCTGTCTGTGGAGCGAGGATGAGCGAGTGAGGAGGATAAAAGCTGTTTAATGTAAAGAGGAACTCACTCAGTTTGGAGTGAAAGCCTGTTTTATATGAATAGATCTGACATTAAAAATAAGTTACAGATATCACATATTTGGCCTTAATAAAACAATTACGGTAAATGAAAGTGCAGAAGTTCAGAATACCGCAGCTCTTAAGTTTTATCCACCTGTGAAAGTGTCTTGAATCTTAAACTGTGGCTCCAAAAAAGAGGCCGGTCGTGTTTATTCCTGACTCTGTTTCCCTCCGGTGTCTCCTCTCGTTCCCATTCCTGCTGGACATGTGGAGACATCGGAGCGTTTGGAGCAGTGAGATTAGGCCGGGCTCTGACACTGACAAATGCCCCACTTTAGAGCTGCGTGTGTGGGCCTGTCTGCTCCTCTTCCTCCTCCACTTCTCCTCCAAAACCACCACACGAACACTTCTCTGTTACACCCATATTAGAGCTGCATGTGTGGGCTCTGTCTGCTCCTTTCCTCCTCCACTTCTCCTCCAAAAACACCACAAGACACTTCTCTTACAGCCACTTTAGAGCTGCGTGTGTGGGCTCTGTCTGCTCCTGTTCCTCCTCCACTTCTCCTCCAAAAACACCCACAAGAACACTTTCTTCAGCATTTAGAGCTGCGTGTGTGGGCTCTGTCTGCTCCTGTTCCTCCTCCACTTCTCCTCCAAAACACCACAAGAACACTTCTTAGAGCTGCGTGTGTGGGCTATGTCTGCTCCTGTTTCTCCTCCACTTCTCCTCCAAAACCACCACAAGAACACGTCTCTGTTACACTTACTTTAGAGCTGCGTGTGTGGGCTCTGTCTGCTCCTCTTCCTCCTCCACTTCTCCTCCAAAACACCACAAGAACACTTCAGTTACAGCCACGTTAGAGCTGCGTGTGTGAGCCATGTCTGCTCCTCTTTCTCCTCCAAAAACACCACGTTAGAGCTGCGTGTGTGGGCTCTGTCTGCTCCTGTTCCTCCTCCACTTCTCCTCCAAAAAACCACTTTAGAGCTGCGTGTGTGGGCTCTGTCTGCTCCTCTTCCTCTCCACTTCTCCTCCAAAACACCACAAGAACACTTCTCTTACAGCCACTTTAGAGCTGCGTGTGTGGGCTCTGTCTGCTCCTGTTCCTCCTCCACTTCTCCTCCAAAACACCACAAGAACACTTCTTAGAGCTGCGTGTGTGGGCTATGTCTGCTCCTGTTTCTCCTCCACTTCTCCTCCAAAACCACCACAAGAACACGTCTCTGTTACACTTACTTTAGAGCTGCGTGTGTGGGCTCTGTCTGCTCCTCTTCCTCCTCCACTTCTCCTCCAAAAACACCACAAGAACACTTCAGTTACAGCCACGTTAGAGCTGCGTGTGTGAGCCTGTCTGCTCCTCTTTCTCCTCCAAAAACACCCACGTTAGAGCTGCGTGAGTGGGCTCTGTCTGCTCCTGTTCCTCCTCCACTTCTCCTCCAAAACCACCACAAGAACACTTCTCTGTTACAGCCACTTTAGAGCTGCGTGTGTGGGCTCTGTCTCCTCCTCTTCCTCCTCCACTTCTCCTCCAAAAACACCACAAGAACACTTCAGTTACAGCCACGTTAGAGCTGCGTGTGTGAGCCATGTCTGCTCCTCTTTCTCCTCCAAAAACACCCACGTTAGAGCTGCGTGTGTGGGCTCTGTCTGCTCCTGTTCCTCCTCCACTTCTCCTCCAAAACACCACAAGAACACTTATCTTACAGCCACTTTAGAGCTGCGTGTGTGGGCTCTGTCTGCTCCTGTTCCTCCTCCACTTCTCCTCCAAAAACACCCACTTTAGAGCTGTGTGTGTGGGCTCTGTCTGCTCCTCTTCCTCCTCCACTTCTCCTCCAAAACCACCACAAGAACACTTCTCTGTTACACCCATATTAGAGCTGCGTGTGTGGGCTATGTCTGCTCCTCTTCCTCCTCCACTTCTCCTCCAAAAACACCCACTTTAGAGCTGTGTGTGTGGGCTATGTCTGCTCCTGTTCCTCCTCCAAAAACAACACAAGAACACTTCTCTGTTACCCCACACAGAAGCAGTGCATTTACCTTCAGTTTGTTGGTTTGTGTCTGGTTTTACTTTTAAAAGCCGCCCACGTTTAGATTCAGGCCGGAAGCAGCTCTCAGTACAGACTGGTAGCTCTTTATAAAGCCATAAACTTAATTAAATGATCTATTTTACTCCAGATGTTCACTGACTGAGGCGGGATCGGTTGGAGGCACGTTCGGGTTTCTTCCAAAGTGCCTGTTAGTTTTAAGCACTTTTTAAGAACCTAAAAAACAATAAACCTTTTTCCACTGTAGGAACTTTTTTACAGTTCTTGTTACTTTTCTTCGTTCCATTTCCCATTTTATGTGTGTTCGGATTAGGGCTAGACATTGCCAAGAGCCTTCCGATGCAATACTGATCCTAATACTTGTTTATCCAATCAAATTCCCTCAATACGAGACGTAAACAGATATTTTTTGGACCAAGACGAAGAAATGTAGAAAAAACTGTAGAAAATACAACGTGTTTTCGACGTGTGGAAGTCGACAGGAAGTAGCTGAAAGATGTAAAGCAGGTAAAGACACGGATTTAAACTTGGATATCTTCATAGAGCGGGGCATCGTTTTAGTGTGCAGTGCTGGTTTTGTGCTGCAGGTGGCGCCGTGCTGCAGGTGCTCGTGTGTGTTTAATGAGCTGCAGTGAGTGAGCAGAATTAGAGAGATTAATTAGAGGTGTGTGCAGATAAACAACTAAACAAATGAGCTGAAAACGCCTGGATGCCCCGCCGGAGACAGAAGACACACACACACACGAGCCTCAGACCCACGTTTGATGTTATTTCTGCTCCAGCGACTGGTATTTCTGACTCCTTTCTGCTTTTACACATGAAAATACAAGAACTACAGTCGGCTTCGCACTAGTCTAAGATCTTGAGTGATTTTTAGACTTTAGTCACATCCAGAATGTTCCACAGACATAATGACATTTCCAGGATTCTTAGTCTGACAGTGGCATCATGTGTCAGAAGAACAGAGACTTGACAGACTTGTGGAGCAGCAGTGAGCGGAGAACAGTGTGTGTGTGTCAAGTGATCGAGCGCAGAGTGTTTTCTTTCATGTGCGCAGTCATAAAAGTAAAACAACAACAAAAACCAGGGGTGAGTCTATGACATGGGTCTGCAACCTGCGGCTCGAAAGCCACATGTGGTTCTTTAAAGACATTAGTGTGACTCTTTCAAATTTGATTGAGAATGAGGAACCAGACTAGAAAAAAGCTATTGCTGTACAGTGGTAATCTCTTTTGAAAAAGAGATTTAGCTCAAGAGACTTCCTGGTAAAATAATGGTTAAATAAAACCTTATCAGCCCGATCTTCCCGTCAGATCTTACTCAGTCTTAGCGGGCAGTCTTAGTTATTCCTCTGTTGGCCTCTAGTGCACTCTCTCCAAGAGCTACACTGTGAGTGCAGCAGGTGTGGTGCCCACCAGATGTGTGGGGTGCAATTTCATGTAGTGAACCTATAGCCTATGACACGTCTGTGACAAGTGAGCAGTGCATTAATATCACAGGCAAAAGTTACTGTAGCAGCAGCTTCAGTTTGGAGAAAAACTCTATTAATAAAAGCCTATTTGGTAAAAGTCTATTCAATTGACAAACTTTAACAACTTTGTCTAAAATGTGTCTTTTCTTTTACATAAAGCCTGTTGACTTAATATAAAAAAGAATTAGATGTGAGAGGGAACATGAGACAGTGTCAGTGTGAATGCAGCTCTGCCCACGACAGAGCAGAGAGATAAAGTCAGGAGAGCACGGTGCTGCGTGAGCTCCGGTCCCTTTTGGGTCAGAGCGGGCCGCGGCCACACGCACCAGGCCGCTGGACGTTTCTGACCAGAGGCTGTTGATTTTTTTCCGCGGTGACCACTGTGAGTGGGCACGAGGGAGAGCACGGAACCGTTTGGCACAGTCTGGACCAGAGCCCCGCGCTGTGCTTTACCTGGACCACCGCGCTGTGCTTTACCTGGACCACCGCGCTGTGCTTTACCTGGACCACCGCGCTGTGCTTTACCTGGACCACCGTGCTGTGCTTTACCTGGACCACCGCGCTGTGCTTTACCTGGACCACCGTGCTGTGCTTTACCTGGACCACCGCGCTGTGCTTTACCTGGACCACCGCGCTGTGCTTTACCTGGACCACCGCGCTGTGCTTTACCTGGACCACCGCGCTGTGCTTTACCTGGACCACCGCGCGCATCCAGACATCAGACCGATGGACACAACCCCGCGCTCGTTTGGGGCGAAAAATTGGGCCCTATATGTTTTTTTTTTATTTGTAGTTGTTTAGTGGATGTATACTGGTTATATATTTTCTAAATGTATTGACCAAATGCAGAGGTAGATTACATAATTGGGGTTAGGAAGTGCTAAGTGAAACTGTTTAGTCTTAGTTTAGACCCCTGGTCTAGGACATTTTTAGGGGACTTCAGTCTCAAGCACTCCTTAAATGAAGAGGTCCTAATTTGAACAATGCTGATATTTGTCTGAGTATCTGTGACTATCGACTTTGGACAAACACAGACCACAGTGACTGGAGCTGGTGAAACTCACGTGTCCCAACTCGAACCCTCCTCAGAGTCAGAAGAACACAGACCACAGTGACTGGAGCTGGTGAAACTCACACGTCCCGACTCGAACCCTCCTCAGAGTCAGAAGAACACGGGCCGACAGTGACTGGAGCTGGTGAAACTCACACGTCCTGACTCGAACCCTCCTCAGAGTCAGAAGAACACGGACCACAGTGACTGGAGCTGGTGAAACTCACACGTCCCGACTCGAACCCTCCTCAGAGTCAGAAGAACACGGACCGACAGTGACTGGAGCTGGTGAAACTCACGTGTCCCGACTCGAACCCTCCTCAGAGTCAGAAGAACACGGGCCGACAGTGACTGGAGCTGGTGAAACTCACACGTCCCAACTCGAACCCTCCTCAGAGTCAGAAGAACACGGGCCGACAGTGACTGGAGCTGGTGAAACTAGTGTCCCGACTCGAACCCTCCCAGAGTCAGAAGAACACGGGCCGACAGTGACTGGAGCTGGTGAAACTCACACGTCCCGACTCGAACCCTCCTCAGAGTCAGAAGAACACGGGCCGACAGTGACTGGAGCTGGTGAAACTAGTGTCCCGACTCGAACCCTCCTCAGAGTCAGAAGAACACAGACCGACAGTTACTGGAGCTGGTGAAACTCACGCGTCCCGACTCGAACCCTCCTCAGTCAGAAGAACACAGGCCGACAGTGACTGGAGCTGGTGAAACTCACGCGTCCCGACTCGAACCCTCCTCAGAGTCAGAAGAACACGGGCCGACAGTGACTGGAGCTGGTGAAACTCACACGTCCTGACTCGAACCCTCCTCAGAGTCAGAAGAACACAGACCACAGTGACTGGAGCTGGTGAAACTCACACGTCCCGACTCGAACCCTCCTCAGAGTCAGAAGAACACGGGCCGACAGTGACTGGAGCTGGTGAAACTCACACGTCCTGACTCGAACCCTCCTCAGAGTCAGAAGAACACGGACCACAGTGACTGGAGCTGGTGAAACTCACACGTCCCGACTCGAACCCTCCTCAGAGTCAGAAGAACACGGACCGACAGTGACTGGAGCTGGTGAAACTCACGTGTCCCGACTCGAACCCTCCTCAGAGTCAGAAGAACACGGGCCGACAGTGACTGGAGCTGGTGAAACTCACACGTCCCAACTCGAACCCTCCTCAGAGTCAGAAGAACACGGGCCGACAGTGACTGGAGCTGGTGAAACTAGTGTCCCGACTCGAACCCTCCTCAGAGTCAGAAGAACACAGACCGACAGTTACTGGAGCTGGTGAAACTCACGCGTCCCGACTCGAACCCTCCTCAGTCAGAAGAACACAGGCCGACAGTGACTGGAGCTGGTGAAACTCACGCGTCCCGACTCGAACCCTCCTCAGAGTCAGAAGAACACAGACCACAGTGACTGGAGCTGGTGAAACTCACGTGTCCCGACTCGAACCCTCCTCAGAGTCAGAAGAACACAGACCACAGTGACTGGAGCTGGTGAAACTCACGTGTCCCGACTCGAACCCTCTCAGAGTCAGAAGAACACGGACCACAGTGACTGGAGCTGGTGAAACTCACGTGTCCCGACTCGAACCCTCCTCAGAGTCAGAAGAACACGGGCCGACAGTGACTGGAGCTGGTGAAACTCACGTGTCCCGACTCGAACCCTCCTCAGAGTCAGAAGAACACGGGCCGACAGTGACTGGAGCTGGTGAAACTCACGCGTCCCGACTCGAACCCTCCTCAGAGTCAGAAGAACACAGACCACAGTGACTGGAGCTGGTGAAACTCACACGTCCCGACTCGAACCCTCCTCAGTTTCAGAAGAACACGGGCCCACAGTGACTGGAGCTGGTGAAACTCACGTGTCCCGACTCGAACCCTCCTCAGAGTCAGAAGAACACGGGCCGACAGTGACTGGAGCTGGTGAAACTCACACGTCCCGACTCGAACCCTCCTCAGAGTCAGAAGAACACAGACCACAGTGACTGGAGCTGGTGAAACTCACGTGTCCCGACTCAAACCCTCCTCAGAGTCAGAAGAACACGGGCCGACAGTGACTGGAGCTGGTGAAACTCACGTGTCCCGACTCGAACCCTCCTCAGAGTCAGAAGAACACGGGCCGACAGTGACTGGAGCCTTTCACTTTTGTGTTAAAACAGAAACACGTTTAAACAAAGTAAGCGTTTGCAGGAGTTTGTGTTTGTTTGGGAAGCTGCCAGAGTCGAACCCCAGAGACTCCCTGTTCCTGTCTCTTTCTGTTGCCATGGAAACAGGGGGTCGGGGGTCGTTTCCAAGGTAAACACCGGAGCCTCCAAAACAAAGGCAGAGACAGAGACATGGAGAGGTTTTGGTTTAGAGCGGCACAACGTAAAACCGCTTTTGCTCTCGTTCACTTCTGAACTACTCTGCCTCACACAACACTCTCTCTCTCTCTCTCTCTCTCTCTCTCTCTCTCTCTCTCTCTCTCTCTCTCTCTCTCTCTCTCTGAATCTCTCTCTTTCACTGTCCTCTGTCTTCTCTCTCCCTTTCTCTTTCTACTCCTTTTTTTCTCCCTCTTCTCTCTACCTCCTCTAACCTGTCTCACTGTCCCCTGGCTTTCCCCACCCCTTCCCCCTCTCTCTCACCCACTCTCTCTCTCTCTCTCTTCTCTTTTTCTAATTCTTTCCCTTTTCTCCTTCTGTTTCTCTCCCTCTTACCCCTTTCTCTTTTTCTCTCTCTCTCCCTCTCTCTCCTAACCCTAAACATTTTCTCCCCTTCTTCTCTTTCCTCTCTTTTCCTTTTTTCTATCTCTTCTCTTTCTCCCTCTTCTCTTTCTCTCTTTCTTGTCTCTTTCTCTCTCTGTTGTCTTTCTCTCTCCTTTGTCGCTCCCTCTTCGCTTTCACTTTTTCTCTTTACTCTTTTTATTTTCTCCTCATCTCTTTCTCCCTCTTCTCTCCCTCTTTCTCTTTCTCTCCCTCTCCTCCTTCCCTCTCTCTCCCTTTGTCTTTTTCTATCTCTTCTCTTTCTCACTTTTTCCCCCTCTTTTCTTTTTCTCTTTCCTCCCTTTTCTCTGTCTCTTTCTCGTCTCTTTCTCTTCTCTTTTTGTCTTTTTCTCTCTCTCCCTCTTTCTCCCTTGTCTCTCCCTCTCCTCTCTCTTTACGCTCTTTTCATTTCCTCCCTCTTCTCTTTCTCTCTCTCTCCCTCTCTTTCTCCCTCCCTCTCTCTCTCTTTCTCTTTAACATTTTTCATTTGATCCAAACTAAACTTTTCCTTCTCTCCTCAAACGACACAATCCAGATTTGACTCTGAACCAGACTTTTGTGATTCTAAACCCTCCTCCCTCCATCTTTCTCTTTATTTACCTTTAATAAACGACTTAAACATTATTAAACATTACAAACCAAACACAGGATCATAACGAGAGATTAAAACCTCATAAACCTGATTTACTGTCGAGTATTAAACGTTACGAGCGCCGGTTTAACGTGACCCACAGCTACATTGTCTTTTTAATTTGAACCAAAGATGTCAGCTCTTTATGAAAACCCTGAAGCAGAACGTGGACGGATCCTTTCTCAAACACTTTATCATAGATTTTGTTTTAAATGTTCTTTTCCAGATTTAGTCTTTATGTTAAGTTTGGCTGCACAGATTTAGTTTTCCCAGAAGAATGCTTATTGTATGTTTCAGTCTGGGCCTTTCTCTGTGAAGTTTGCATGTTCTTCCCGTGTCTTGAACTTTCACCTGAACTATAAACGGCCCGCAGGACTTATTTTCGCCGCTACAGCGTTAGTACCTCAGTGCTTGATTCACTCTTCACCGCGACATGTGAACAAACGCTAGAGAAGGACGTCGCCGGCCTATGACTCCGATCGTTTATGCAAGTGTGAGTGCGGGCTGGCGCGGGACAGAGAATTTTCTGCAATTGACCTTTCGCCGAGCCCCGCCCCAAAACAGCTATTGTCCAATCAAACATTGTAGCAACCGTTGCTATGTAAATAGGGCCCATCAAAACTTGAGCTCCAAGCAGGATGGTGAAGCGATGTGTCTATGGTTTATGTAAATCGGACTTTGTTAGTTCTGCTCAGCTAATTTGTCAAGAACAACCCGCACGAACTGCCGAACTGAGGCTAGCCTGAGCGGGCCGAAAAATGTTCGGACGTCGGCTTAAGTATGAATTGGCCTTTACTCCCCCACAACTGAACCTCAAACAGACTCGCAAAAGTGGGAGACACCCGGAGGTCTTGTTGCATGTGGCGCACACGCAAACACAGAGACCAGAGTAAAGGCCAATTCATACTTCAGCCGACGTCCAAACTTTGTTCGGCTAGTCTCAGTTCGGCAGTTCGTGTGGGTTGTTCTTGACACATCAGCTGAGCAGAACTTTCTTCGGCAGGGCTGTGCGGCAGCTCGGCTCTGATTGGCTAGTTTTTCCAAAGTGGGCGGGATTTCTTGTAGAATTCTTTGCAGATTCTTTTGACAGTTCTGTGCTGCCCGCAGCCCGAACATGCCGTCGTCTCCCCCGGTCAGCGCTAGCACGGCCGTCAACTGATAACATCCCACCGTTTGGCTCTTTGTTTGTCCCGCATTTCAGGCAGAGCCTGTTGTTAATAGAAACAAAATAACGAGCTACTGACGAGGTCAAAACTCCTCTGAAGCAGCACGGGCAGGACTCGTGGTCCTGGTTCACGCAGCAGGTTAAACACAGAGGAGGATGGACAGACAGACCAGACAGAGCGAGTGCCTAGCATGTGTGTATCTGCACGCGGTAAATACAGAGAATCTCCCTTATATCTGTCAGTGATATAAATCTGCATATCAACCGCGTGGCTGCGGTTGCTAGGGCTCACCCCGGTCTCACACTGGATCCAGTCCGTACTCCGGTCCGGCGTACGGAGGCTTTCCGTTTCTTGAAAAGTAATGAGAGGCTCTCACACCGCGATCCGTCCGGTCCGGCGAGCCGCGCGGCTCTGCTCCGTACGTCCGGATCGTTTCCGTTTCATTTAAATTTTTCCGGACTGCCGGAGCGCTCCGGAGCCCTTTTTGGTAAAGTTGTGAAAAGAAGACACGACAAACAGGAACCAAGCGCTCGGGGGTGAAGAGAATCTGGTGGTTTTCAAAGTAAAAACATTACGTTTCTGCTACTACAACAAATACAGCAAAATGCTCGACATATACGTGACTATTGAACACACAGGAGGCAAATAAATGTCCCGTACTTACTCATTATGCGTCGAAAAATCCAACAGAAAATGACGTGACGTGAAAAAAAGCCCAAAACACGGCGCAAGTGTTCTTTGTTTACATATCCATGTGCCAGAGATCACGTAAACTCCCTGAAACTCCCAAGTTGAGCGTGAATCCCATGAACTCGTGGTCTCGCGAGGCCAGCAGAGTCCATGCATACGCATGCATAATCTGGAGGCTGTGTGAGTGACGACCGGACCCAGACGGATCCGGATCTGGATCTGGATCTGCATCTGGAGGCAGTGTGAGCCCGGTGTCAGGGGGCGGGGTCTAGAGGACTTCGGCTGCAGCGAGTCGGCTGAAGTATGAATGTCAAAGCCGAAACAAACTTTGCTCTTGTTCTTACGGCCTGAGCGGGCCGAACAAACTTCTTACTTCTTATGAAGAATAGGCCTTAAGACATCGACACAAGACTCATTTGTTAATGTGAATGAGTTCGGTACAAAAGTTAGGGCTGTAGTCGAGCAAAGCAATTCTTGGTTGACCAAAACCATGTCCCATTGACCGATAAAACAACTGAAAGTGGTTGTGTCCAATGCTCTGAAGCTTAGAAGTTTATATTTATGTATTTGACCCAAACTGTGCTAAAAAAAAAAAAAATGTAATCCATTGGAGTTTATGCAAAAAAATGTGTGTGTTCTTTGCCTTACCTGTCACTAGCTGGACATGACTGGTTCCCATAGAAACGATCTCTCTGGTCCTCCTCACACTCGACGGTCTTCATACTCTTCCTCCATCTTGACACTTTGTTCTGGATCTAAGTCAGTGTAACTTTTAACGCCTGAGCTGTTTACACAAGAGCTTATTCTCTCCATCCTCCGAGCGCTGGAGTGCCGCTGTCTAGACCTGACCCTCTTAACTCCGTCATACCGCCTTAAATCCTCCATCCCGCCTTAATTCTCTCTCATATTTCTCCCTGTCAGCTCCTGTTTGCGGCGTCTCGTCTGCGCCGCCGATCGTAAATATAGTTTAGTGGACGGAATAGGAAACGACGGAGGAAACCGGAGGGAAAAGTGGAGAGAGGGGAGAGAGAGAGAGGGAGGGAGAGAGGGGAGAGAGAGAGAAAGAAGGAGAGGGGGAAGGGAGAAGGGGAAGGGCACAGAGAGAGAAAGATAAAGAGAGGGGGGAAGAAAGAGAGAGAGGGGGAGAGATGGTAGATAGAAAGAGAAAGACCAAGGGAGAAGAGAGAGAGAGGAGAGAGAAAGAAAGAAAGAGAAGGGCACAGAGAGAGAATTAAAGAGAGAGAAAGAGAGAGAGAAACAGACGTAGAGTGGGAAGAAAGAGGGAGAGGGGTGAGATAAAGAGAGGAAGAGAGAGAGACAGAGGGAGGAGAGAGAGAAAGAAAGAAGGAGAGAGGGAGGGAGAAGGGGAAGGGCACAGAGAGAGAAAGATAAAGAGAGAAAGAGAGGGGGAAAGACAGAGGTAGAGAGGGAAGAAAGAGGGGGAGGGGGAAGATAAAGAGAGGGGAAGGAGAGAGAGAGAAAGAGAAGGAGAGAGGGAGGAGAGAAGAGAGAGGGAGAGAAACAGACATAGAGAGGGAAGAAAGAGGGAGAGGAGAGAGATAAAGAGAGAGGGAGAGGGTGAGAGAGAGAAATATAAGGAGAGGGCTGAGAGAGGGGGAGGAAGAAAGAGAGAGAGACTAATGGGTAGAGAGAAAGAGAGACAGAGAGGGGGAGTGATAGAAAGAAAGAGAAGGAGAGGAGGAGGAAGAAGGGGAAGGCCACAGATAGAGAAAGATAAAGAGAGGGGGAGAGAGGGGGAGGAAGAAAGAGAGAGCATGGGTAGAGAGAAAGACAGAGACAGAAAGGGGGAGAGAGAGACAGAGGAAGAAGAGAGAGAGAAAGAAAGAGAAGGATAGGGGAAGGGCACAAGAAGAGAAAGAGAGGGGGAGAGACAGAGGGAGGAGAGAAAATAGGGACAAAGATAGGGAGAGAAACAGACGTAGAGAGGGAAGAAAGAGGAAGAGGGGGAGATGAAGAGGGGAGGAGAGAGGGAAAAAGAGAGTGACAGAAAGGAGGTGAGAGGGAAGAGAGAGAAACAGAAGAAAGATAGAGAAAGATAAATAGAGAAAGAAAGAGGGGGGAGAAAGAAATAGAGAAAGAACAGAGTTAAAGAGAGAAAGAGGGAGAGAGAAAAGACACTGAAAGAGAGTAAAAGAGAAGAGAGTGAAAGAGTAAGAGAAAAAAGATTGAGAGATAGCAGAAATGGAAAGAATGAAAGAGACAGAGAATGAGGGAAGAGAATGTGAGGGAAGAAAGTCAGGGAGGATAAAGAGAGAGATAAAGAGAGAAAAAAGGCATATAGGAAAAAAAGGGAGAGATAAAGAGAAGTGAAAGAGAGAGCGAGAGAAAGAAAGAGAATGTATCTTATAAAAGCGAATCACAAAGTGCAGAAACATCAACCCTTTCTCTCTTATTTCACATTTTGTAATAAAGTCTGAAGCGTTGTTCTGTGGCGCTGTCCGTGGTGCTGAAACGCCCCAATAGCCTTCTAAAGCAGCAGCGCCTCTGTCCGTGGTGCTGAAGTGCCCCGATAGCCTTCTAAAGCAGCAGCGCCTCTGTCCGTGGTGCTGAAACGCCCCGATAGCCTTCTAAAGCAGCAGCGCCTCTGTCCGTGGTGCTGAAACAACCCGAGAGCCTTATACAGCGGCGCCTCTGACAAAACCTGCATTATCTTTCTCTCTTGTCTCTTCTCTCGTTTCTGTCTTTCTCTCCCTCACACTCTCTCTCCCCTCTCTCTTTCTCTCCTCTCTTCATATCTCTTTCCCTCTTTCTTGCTCTCTCCCTGTCTCTCTCCCTTTTTCTTGCTCTCCTTCTCCTCTCTCTCTTATCTTTCACTCTCCTCCCCCTTACCCTCTCCCTCTTTCCTATACCTTTCTCTTTTTCTCCCTCTTTTTTTCCCGCTCTCTCCCTCTTCTCTCCCCTCACTCTCTCTCTCTCCTCTCTCTTTGCGCTCTTACTTTCTCTCTCTCCTCTTTCTTTCTTCTAACTCGCTTCCTCACACTCTCTCCTCTGTATCTCTCCCCTTTCTTTCTCTCTCTCTTCTGTCTCCCTCTCTCTCTTTCTCCCTCTTTCTCTCTCCTTTCTTTCTTGCTCTCCCTCTCCTCTCTCTTTTCCCCCTTTCTCTTTCCTCTCTCTCACTTATCTCTCTCCCTCTCTCTTTCCTACTTTCTCTTTTTCTCCCTCTTTTTTCCTGCTTTCTCTCCCCTCACCCTCTCGCTTCTCTCTCTCGCGCTCTTTGCTACCTTCTCTCTTTCTGCTTCTCTGTTTCTCTCTTCCTCTCTTTTCTTTCTGTACTCTATTTCTCTTTCCTCCTCTTTCCGCCTCACTCTTATTTTCTCTTATCCTCTTTCCTACCTTTCTCTCTCCCTCTTTTTTGTGTCTTTATCACATTAAGATGCACACAAAACTGCTAATTCTGTAATTTTCTTTAATATTTCAACACACACACAATAATAAAACCTTGTCGTGTTGAGTGTGTGAGTGTATCTGTATCAGCCGCTGCCATGTTTACCCCGACACAAACAAACACGTGTCTGTGTCCGACCTCCGCTCAAGGTTAAACTGAGTCCACACAGTCCTCGCCGCGCTGACGTTGAGTCCGCGCAGTTCTCACCGCGGCTGCCAGCTCTAATGTGCTTTTATTAGAGCGGAGTTTGTGTTTGTGCTTTACTGCTGGGACGTGTCGTATCACCGGAGCTGTCGGTGAGAGGAAGAGGGGAAGAGAGAGGGAATGAGAGAGAGAGGGGAGGGGGAGGGGGGTCCTGTGGGAAAGAGAGAGAGAAGCTATATACACGCACACACACATAACACACAGCCACGTTCCATCTTTACAGCCTTGTCCCAGCGTAAGACAAAGTGTTGTGTATGTTCTCTGTCAGATTATGTCCGATACGAGTCTCTATGTGGAGGAGACTTTTTACTGCAGCTGCTCAAACACACACAACTCAAACCTTTATGAACATGCCTAGTTTATAAAGAGAATTTTTTTTTTTGTGCAAAGAAGTTCCCCAGATAAGCAGATGGAGACGCATGCACAGTAGAGCGGAAAGTGACGTCTACCGATAATTACTCTATAACAGAAGAGACATCTAGTTTTCTTTGTGTGCGCACAGTGTTGTGACATTTGATCTTGTGAGATTTTGCTCCATCCACATTCTAGAAGCAGGACAGCCCACCTGCTTTTAACAACATCTGATAAATATATTTCACAGCAGTTCAGCTCGCTTCAAAATGCTTTGGTGTCTTTTATATAAGTTCAAAGAAGTGTCATAAATACAGGTAACCAGTGGAAGATAAAAGAGGTTGTTAAAACAGTTAAAGTGCTCTATGGGCTGAACGCACAAGGAGTAACGTCACAGTCTTCGATTCACTTCCGTCTTGGACCATGTCTTAAACAAGATCATCCAGACACTGATAATTGTATAAAATTACTGTGGTCTTGGCCTTGATCATGAAACTCTGTGGTCTTAGAAACGTCTCTTGTCTTGATTACTCCATCTTTGCTCTACAAATGAGGATCCACTCACACAGTGTAATAGACACTGAAGCAGAGTGTGTTCAGTGTCTTGTCGTTTCAACTGTGTCTCCCATCCAAGTCCTGCTCAGGCTCTATCCTGCTTAGCTTCAGAAATGTGTCGAGATCAGACTGATGGCTCCTTGTCTCCTTCCCTTGTCTCCTTCTGTTGTCTCCTTCCCTTGTTTCCTTCTTTGTTTTCTTTCCTTGTCTACCTTCCCTTGTCTTCCTCCCTTGTTTTCCTTCCCTTGTTACCCTCCCTTTAGTTCCCTTGTCTCCTTCCCTCGTCTCCTTCCCTTGTCTCCATCCCTTGTCTCTTTCCTTCGTCTCCTTCTCTGTTTCCTTCACTTGTTTCCTCTCCTTGTCTCCTTCCCTTGTTTACTTCCCTTGTCTCCTTCACTTGTCTCCTCCCTTGTCTGCTTCTGTTGTCTCCTTCCTCGTCCTTTCCTCGTCTCCTCCCCTTGTCTCCTTTCCTTGTCTCCTTTTTTGTTTCCTTCCTTTGTCCCCTTCCTTTGTCTCCTTCCCTCGTCTCTTCCCCTTGTCTCCTTCTGCTGTTTCCTTCCCTTGTCTCCTTTCCTTGTCTCCTTCACTTGTTTCCTCCCCTTGTCTCCTTCCCTGGTCTCTTTCTCTCATCTCCTTCCCTTGTCTCCTTCCCTCGTCTCCTTACCTCGTCTCCTTCCCTCGTCTCCTTCTATTGTCTTCCCTTTTTTCCTTCCCTCCTCTCCTATCCTCATCTCCCCCCTTGTCTCCTTCTTCGTCCCTTCCCTTGTCTCCCCCTCTTGTTTCCTTCCCTCATCTCCTCCCTTCATCTCCCTCCCTCGTCTCCTTCCCTCGTCTCCTCTGACCTTTGGGACACCACTTAACCCGACATGTTTGATTGACAGCTGCAGACAGGAGGAGAAGTGAGGGACATGATGTGCTCTCAGCTCAAGATTCTCCTCTTCTTCCTGTCAAAGCTGTAGCTCAGGCTCTGCGCTCTGATTGGTCGAAGCGCTCTTCTGCCCCGCTGGGTCTCACGCCTCATTGGTCGCCCCTCTCGCCCTCCCTCTGGCGCCCCCTGTGGCCCGGGACTCACCTGGGCAGAAACCGTGTGAGCGTCTGTGGAGAGCAACAGAGCAAAGAGCTGGAAACAGTCAGACCAGGTCAGAGGGAAAGAGAGAGAGGGATAAGAGAGGGAGACAGAGAGAGAGGGAGAGAGAGAGAGAAGGAGAAAAGAGAGAGAGAGATGGAGAGAAGGAGGGAGGGAGAAGGAGAGAGAGGGATAAGAGAGAGAAAGAGAGGGAGAGAGAGATAGAGAGAGGGATAAGAGAAGGAAAGAGAGAGAGAGAGAGAGAGAGATAGAGAGAGGGATAAGAGAGGGAGACAGAGAGAGAGGGAGAGAGGGGGGGGGTAGAGAGGGGAAGAGAGAGACAGAGACAGAGGGATAAGAGAGGGAAAGAGAGAGAGAGGAGAAAAGAGAGGGAGGGAGAGAGGACAGAGAGAGGGATAAGAGAGAGGGGGGAAGAGAACAAAGAGAGAGGAGAGAAAGAGGGAGGGAGGGAGGGAGGGAGGGAGAAGGAGAAAAGAGGGAGTGAGGGAGGGAGGGAGAGAAGAGGGAGGGGGAGGGAGGAGGAGAGAAGAGAAAAGACGGAGGGAGAGAGAGAAGGAGACGAGAGGCGGGCAAAGGAGAAAGACAGAGACAAGGAGAGGGAGAGAGAGGGATAAGAGAGAGACAGTAAGGGAGAGGGAGGGTGAGAAAGAGAAAAGAGAGAGAGGAAGAGAGGAGGGAAAGAGAGGAGAGAGGGGACAAGAAGAGAGAGATAAGGAGGAAGACAGGGGAAGAGAGAGAAAGAGAGACAGAGGAGAAAAAAGAGAGGAGAGGATAAATAGAGGAGAGATAGAGAACTAGAAAGAAATAAAAAGAGAGCAAGAAAGAGAAAAAGAGGGTGAGAAGGAAAGAGGAGAAAGACAGAGAAGGGAGATAGAGAGAGAAAAAGAGAGGGAGAGGCCTCAAGGAGAGAGAGAGAGAGAGAAGGGACATTTTAGATGTTTTATAGAAAGATTTAGATAGTTAGGGATGTAGATCTTGCTCCCTTTCTCTCTCTCTCTCTCTCTCTCTCTCTCTCTCTCTCTCTCTCTCTCTCTCTCTCTCTCCTCTCTCTCTTTGAGGCGTTCACTGACCACAGGAGTCTGAAGCTGCTCCCTGGAGAGTTTCTGGTCGTTTATGTCTCTCATTTCCCGTCTGCTCCGTGTTCCTCGATCGCCCCCGCTGTGCTGGCCTCCTCTCTCTTTTTTCTTTCTCTCTCTCTCTCTTTCTCTCTCTCTTTAGCTTCAACAAAACTCGACCCAAACCAAACCTTGTAGAAAACTTAACTTAGTGTTTCTAAAATCCACTTTTCGGAGTTTGAACCTTGTCGTGTGAACTCGTACAGTTTAGCTTTCACATCAAATCATAACGATATTGAAGACTTGAGAGCTTTAGCCACACCTCTCTCTCATCCCTCGCTCTTCTCTCTTCCTCTTTCTCTATTCTGTCATCTCTGCTCTTTCTCATGTCTGTTTCCTTCTCCTCTCTTTCTGTCCAGCATCTCTCCCATATTCTTGTCCTCTTCTTTTTCCCTCTCTCCTCCCTCTCTCTCTCGTGCACTCTCTTTCTCCTCTTTTTCTCTCTCCCTCCCTCGCTCTCCCCCCCTTTCTACTCTCTCTCTTTTTCCTCCCCCGTCACTTTTCCCTTTCTCCTCTCTGTTTTCCCTCATTCTCTCTCTCTCTTCCTCCCTCTCTCTCTCCCTCTTTTCTCTCTCTCCCCTCTTTCTCCCTCTTTCTCTCACTCGCTCCCCCCTTTCTCCCTCTCCTCTCTTTCTCCATTTCTTCCCCCATTCTCTCTTTTCCCTCTCTTCATCCTGTTTCTCTCTTTCCCTCCCTCTCTCTTTCTCTCTTCCCTCTTTTTTTCTCTCTCTCTTTCCCTCTCTCTCCCTCTCTTTTCTCTCTCTCTCTCTCACTCTCCCTCCTCTCTCTTTCTCTTTCTCTCCTCCTCCTTTCCTCTTCCTCCTCTTCTCTCCCACTCTCTCTCTCCTCCTCTTTCTCTCTTCTTTCTCTTTCTCTCCTCTCCTTTCCCTCTCTTCTCCTCTCTTCCTCTCTCTCCCTCTTTCTCTCTCTCCCTCTCTCTCTCCCTTCTCTCTCTCTCCTCTCTCTCTCTCTTCTCTCTCTCTCTCTCTCCTCTCTCTCTCTCTCTCTCCCTCTCTCCTCCCTCTCCCTCTATCTCTCTCTCTCTCTCTCTCTCTCTCTCTCTCTCTCTCTCTCTCTCTCTCTCCCCCCCCCTCCCCCTCTCTCTCTCTCTCTCTCTCTCTCTTTCTGTCCTTATTTTATTTTTGGAGCCAAATGGTCTTGTTGGAGAGCGGCCATGTTTAGGTGACCTGCGCTCGCTCTCAAAGGAAAGCCATTTACCGCTCCACTGATCGTGTAGAACTGAACCTACATGGTCAGGAGAGAGGGAGGGAGGAAGGGAGGGAGGGAGAGAGGGAGAGAGGGAGGGAGGAAGGGAGGGAGGGAGAGAGGGAGAGATGGAGGGATGGAAAGAGGGGGGAGAGATATTTTTATTAGGAGCAGGTGTTAAAAAAAACTCTATGACTTTAGTGATCTTAATTTGGGTTTATTTATGTCACATTTAGTCTTATTTCGCCTCTTATGAGTGACTTTAAAGGCTTGGAACTTGTTTGTATCACATTATATCTGATAGATTTGTTCTACTGAAGTGAATTCAGGCTAAAGGTGAGGTTAGCCTCATTAATATGCACGATGTCGCCATAATTAATATGCGTAAATGCCGACCATTAACACCTCTTTTCATGACTAATTTACATGTCAGTGTGTCTTCAGTATCATCAACACAGCTACAACACTTTACAGTCACGACAGAGAGAACGAGCTGAGGCTATGTTAATGTTATAGCATCATGGGCTAACCGCTAACTAGAGAGAGGTAACAAAGGTAAAGTGAACACGTTTTAAACACTCACCGCACAGATAACCTCTTCTCAGATCTCAAGTCTTCACAAAAATAATTCCTTTAATCCAAACTCCAAACAAGGAAATATGAGAAAGCCAACTTCTGCTTCTTGTTGAGCAGCCGTGTGTCCTTATGGATGTATGATCTTTCAGACGAGGATCATTCCTCTTCACCACTGACACTTTGATGAAATAAAAATTCTTACTGTTGTTGCAGGCGTCATCTGTGATGAAGTTATTTCCTTTTCTTGAGTTAGTAGCGGAGTTGAGAGCATTTAAATCCAGCGCTGCCTCAGAGCGCACTAGCACTTGTCTGCTGATGCAGGGCGTCAGTCTGGTGCAACACACCTCCACAAATAAATGTAATAACCGCGCTAAATATTGATCTAATTGGTAATCGATTGGAATGGTTGTATTCTGGAAGATCTAAACTTTAAAATGAGGTACAACATGTCCTAAATATCGGCAAATATCGGCAATATTTTGGCCGATAACTGATAGGCCTGTAAATACTCATATCAGCCAAAAATATCGGCCCACTGATACATCGGTTGGGCCTTACTACACTACAACATTGCCCTCTCGTTCTCTTTGTGACTGTAAAGTGTTGTGTTTGTGTTGATGATACTGGAGATACATTGACATGTAAATTAGTCAAGGAAAAAGGTGTTAATAGTCGACATTTTGCACATTTTATTTGCGTTGTGCATATTAATGAAGCTTAACCTCACCTTTAGCCTCTTGAGTTCACTTCAGCAGTACAAATCTATAAAAAATATCATTATACAAAGCCAGGCAGAGTTTTAATGTGTCATATTGGTTAAAAATGATCTTGCAATAATCGTAAAATTAACGTTTGATATTTTGACATTCCTACTGCTGATTTATGTTAGTGAAACAATGACCTTGTTATATGAATTCTGAGACTTATAAGATTCATATATTGTTCAGTTTTAAATAACCGCTGCAAGTCTAAAATGCTAAATAGCTGTGGGGCTGGTTAAACATCCAGGAGGAGAAACATGTCCGTGTCTTTTTCTCCTCTGAGCTGGTTTAAAATCGCACTAACACTAACCACACGTCCTCTCTCTGACACTGACACATTTCCCACCGCTCCTTTTGGGATAATTAAAACTGAAAAAGTCCAACGAGTCCAGTTCTAGACCCGCACGACCTTCGGATGAGGTCCAAGTCCCCCGAGTGAGACCCACTAAACCGGAGGAAGCCAGAGCACGGACAGATTAACCCAGAGAGGAGAGGGTGAGGCGGGTGTCACTGGAGGAAACAGGACCCAGAGAGAGAGAGGAAGATTAACCCAGAGAGGAGAGGCTGAGGCGGGTGTCACTGGAGGAAACAGGACCAGAGAGAAGAGAAGATAACCCAGAAGAAGATCACAAAAGGACAGGACCAGAGAGAGAGAGAAGATTAACCCAGAGAGGAGAGGTGAGGCGGGTGTCACTGGAGGAAACAGGACCAGAGAGAGAGAGAGAAGATTAACCAGAGAGGAGAGGGTGAGGCGGGTGTCACTGGAGAAACAGGACCGAGAGGACAGAGAGAGAAGGAGAGGAAGATTAACCCAGAGAGGAGAGGCTGAGGCGGGTGTCAGCTGGAGGAAACAGGACCAGAGCAGGACCAGAAGAGAGAGAGAAGATTAACCCAGAGAGGAGAGGCTGAGGCGGGTGTCACTGGAGGAAGGACCAGCAGGACAGAGAGAAGGAGAGTGGACAGATTAACCCAGAGAGGAGAGGCTGAGGCGGGTGTCACTGGAAGGAAACAGGACCAAGAGAGAGAAGGAGAGCGGACAGATTAACCCAGAGAGGAGAGGCTGAGTGGGTGTCACAGGACAGGCGGACACAGATTAACCAGAGGAGGAGAGGCTGAGTGGGTGTCACTGAGGAAACAGGACCAGAGCAGGACCAGAGAGAGAAGAGAGAGTGACGAGATTAACCAGAGAGGAGAGGGTGAGACGAGTGTCACTGGAGGAAACAGGACCAGAGCAGGACCAGAGAGAGAGAAGATTACCAAGAGAGGAGAGGGTGAGGCGGGTGTCACTGGAGGAAACAGGACCAGAGGAGAGAGAGAAGATTAACCCAGAGAGGAGAGGTGAGGCGGGTGTCACTGGAGGAAACGGGACCAGAGCAGGACCAGAGAGAGAAGAGAGAGTGGAAGATTAACCCAGAGAGGAGAGGCTGGTGTCACTGGAGAAACAGGGACCAGAGAGAGAGAAGGGAGATTGGACGAGATTAACCCAGAGAGGAGAGGCTGAGGTGGGTGTCGGTGGAGGAAACAGGACCAGAGAGAGAGAAGGAGAGAGTGAACGAGATTAACCCAGAGATGGGGGCTGAACTGGGCTACCACAAGAGAAAAAGGACCTTAGACCAGACCAGAGCAGGAAAAGGGTTGTGACAAGATTAACTCAGAGAGGAGAGGCTGAGGCGGGTGTCACTGGAGGAAACGGGACCAGAGCAGGACCAGAGAGAGAGAGAGAGAAGTGGCTGTGGACAAAATTAACCCAGGGAAAAGAGGGTGAGGTGGGAAACCACTGGTCACTCTCTTGCTCTGATTAACCCAGAGAAGAGAGCTCAAACTAGGCTCCCATGAGAAGCAAAGACCGTTAAAAGAGAACCAGAGTAAAACCAGATCAGAAGAAGATTAACACAGACAGGTCAAGCAGTGACCCGGGGCCCCCCAAAATAACCTGCGACCCCCACAGCAAAATAAAATTGATGTCAGTAATAAATTCTAGTTAGAAAACCATTAAAACTGGGTTAAAATGTTATTATTTTAACATGTTGGTTTTTATGATGTAAATTCTGTAAAAACCGATGCTTCCAGTAAAAAAACAGCTTTAAAACCAAGTTAAAAGTGTCAGATTACTTCATGAAACCATTTCGCGATACTCAGATTTTGCTACGTGACCCCCCCGAGGTGTCCCGACCTGGGAATGAGTTAAAATCATAAAGAGAAATCCAGGCGCGGGTCACAAAATGTTAAAGGAAATAACAGCTCATCGTAACATGTATTTGCCTTTAGTTAAACCATCCTCATCCTGTTGCCCATAGCAACCTGGTGACAGGCGCTGGGATGATGTCACTCTTCAGGTCTTTAGCCACTTTTACACACACTCTTTCTTTCTTTCTCTTTCTTTCTCTCTCTCTCTTCTTGTCTCTCTCTCTCTCTTTTGTCTCTCTTCTCTCTTCTCTCTTTTTCTCTCCTCTCTCTCTCTTCTTGTCTCGCTTCTCTCTCTCTTCTCTCTCTTCTCTCTCTCTCTCTCTCTCTGTTTCTCTCTTTTTCTCTTCTCTCTCTCTCTCTCTCTCTCTCTTTCTCTCTTCTCTCTCTCTTCTTGTCTCTCTCTCTCTCTCTCCTCTCTCTTCTCTCTCTTCTCTCTCTCTTTTCTCCCCTCTCTCTCTCTTCTTGTCTCTCTCTCTTCTCTTGCTCTGCTCCTTCTCTCTCTCTCTTTTCTCTCCTCTCTCTCTCTCTCTTCTCTCTCTCTCTTCTCTCGCTCGTTTTCTCTCTCGTTTGCCCCCCTCTCTCTCTCTCTCTCTCTTGTTCTCTCGTTTCTCTCTCTCTCTCTTCTTGCTTCTTCCTCTTTAGTTTTTCTCTCGTTAATCATGTTTCTTGATTTCTTCTATTCTGCTCCATCTCTCCAATAGCAGCAGCACAGTTTCCTTTGTCCTCTCTCTCTCTCTCTCCATTTCCTCCTCTTCTTTCTTTCTTTCTTGTCCACTTTGACCGCTTGCTGCGACCTTCCCTCCCAAACATTTGCCTGATGCAACCCGTCGCTCGCGTGAAAACGATGTAATTGTTTGTAACTGTTGACGAGGATTGGCAGATGACTTTTAATGAGCTTGCGTGTCCTTTTTCCGTTTTTCTTTGTGAAAGTGTAAAGTGGTTCAGTCCTTCAGAGCTGGAGGCTTCTGCTTGATTTCTTTCATTTTACCGGCTTGGCGTGAAGAGTGACTGGAGCCTTTCTCAGTGACTTGAGCCTTAGGCGGGGACAGTGGATGGGAGAGATATATTGAGTCATTGGCAAGACTAGGGCTGGGTATTGTTAGATTTTTTTCCGATACCACTACTTAACGGTATTTGCTTTTTGATTCTTTTTTTCTCACTTAACCCCAAACATTTTACATGCGTTAGCAAGTTTTCATAAGTTAAATAATTTCATAAACAACATTTGTAGCGCTTTAAGTTTCATTTTCACTTTGCCAAAGGAGCCCCACATTTGCTTTTGACACTAAAGCTTTTACTCTTCCTTTTACCTGGAGAAAAAAGGAGGAAGGAAGAAGGCTGGATTACATATTTTTTTTTACTCTGACTTGTTTGGCTTGTGATTCTACTTTCAACTGCAGCGATGAGCAGGAGGATTTTACGGCAAAGTTTAAATTATATTATGTGGTTTGGCGACATTCTTATGTGTAAACTTCAGAATGACTGGATCAATGTGGGTTTATGAAGCTCAACACTCAGACTTTAGACAGAAGGGACTTGAACTGGACACAGTTGTTTCTTAATTCTTCTGTTAAAGAAGGTAAACCGACACACGGAGGGTTTGTGCTGTGCAGGACGCAGTCAAAAGCTCACGCACAGTCTGTTTGGGGAAAGTGAGACGTCAGTTTGAGCAGGCGCTGTCCTAAACTCACGCAGTTTGTTTAGGAGACGTAAGAAGACGTAAGAACTGCCGTCACGTTGTGGAGTGAGCTAATGACACAAAGGCTACGTGGTGTGTTTGCTGTTTGTAAAACACACGTGGTATGTTTTGTTTCTGTTGTCTGCTTATTGATGCGGAGATTTAAAGACAAGGAACTGAAAACATGGCACCAAAAGTGTGTCATGTTTTCGGTTCCAGTATTTCCCGATAGGGCTGCACGACTAAGGACTATGGACTAAAATCAGTCATGCAGCTTTTACTCGCTTGATTTTATGTTTGTGAAGAAAACAGCCTGGGAAACTATCGATGCTTTGCCTGATTCAAGCTAACCTAGGTAAGCGGCTAACACAAGCTAAGCAACTTTAAAAGGTGACTCCTTATTTAGTGGTTTTTATTGAATACGCACTAAGAACAGTCATGAAAACAGTGTTTATAGACTTTTGTTTACTCGTGTTGTGCAGTTTAGAGGCCAGTCGCTTTGATGCTGCTCTGTGTTCACTTTCGTGGTGCGCAGTGTCCAATAAAAATAAAAAAGGAGGCTAATGCGTAAGAAAAGGAGGAATATCGAGGCTTTTGTGATTAGCTAATCGCAGTTGTCAATATTGCGGTATCGATTCGATATCGATATATCGTGCAGCCCTATTTCCCGAACATTTTTCCAAATATGAACCGTTTTTTTGGTGCCCAGCCCTAGACAAGACACTTTGCCATTTAAAGGTGGCTCTTGATAATATTGCACTGACCGGCAACTAAGAGCTGTGGCAATATATCGAATTTTTAGATAATATCGTGATGTTGCTTTCAAGATATCAAAACATTCAATATCGAGTATATCGCGGGATAGAAAACTGCTAACAGAAAAAGCTAAGTAAAATACACATTTGAAAAAAGTGATGCTGTAAACTTTCAACTAAGGGCACAAAAGTCATATTTTGCAGTTTTGTTATTGATTTCACTTTTGTATTGCAAAAGGTTGTGGTCATATGAAAACACATTATAAACTGTGGGCCAGGGGTGTCCAAAGTGTTTTTACAGTGGGCCGAATTTGGAAACTTGAAGGCCGTATAAACACAACTTTAAGTGAATCATTCAAAATTTTGCGTTTGATCTAAATTTAATGCACCAACACATGTTTAATAAAGCATTACACAATCATTTTAAGTTTGTATAACATCAAATGTTGTCATTGACCATTATAAAAGTGCTCATAATTGACATTTAAATGCGTTTTTTGTAAATTTGGGGCAATCCAGAAGGAAGTCTGAGGCCAAACAAATGTGTGAAAGGGGCACAGCTTGGACAGGCCAATAATAATTTAATAGAAATCAGGATCAAGTAGCTAAAATAGTTGTAAATACAAAAAGTGAATGAGTTATCAAATTCTACAAGTGAACGCAGCCAGTTTACATCAACTAAAAGGTTTTGAGTACATCGTTTTAACACATTCTGTTGGACTGAGGAAATATCGTCCAAATATCGCCGACTGAGAAATGCCCTAAGAGAAATGTCAGATTAGGGCTGGGCAAGTAAACGCGTTATCGCGGCGTTAACGCAGCACGTGCTTAATCGCGATTAAAATATTTTGTCGGCGTTAACGCAGTCACATGATTCAGCCAAAAAAGCATGAATGAAAGCGCCCGCACTGCTGCCGCTGCGCCCTTTTTTTTCCTTCTCGCTCTCATATAACAGTCCACAAACAGAGGATCTGCTCCGTCGCTGCTAGCGCTTTAAATACAAGGAAGTGAGCTCTGCTGTACAGACAGCGGGACAGAGACGAGTCTGAGCTTCGTCTGAGTGTTTAAATCATCCAAAAAGACCCAAGAACCACGGAGCTACGTGTTGTTAAAGACTTCAAAACCGTTAACACCTCATTAAATATGCGCACGGAGATTCGGCGCTCGATCAGCGGCGATGCGACGAACTTTTACACACGTGTTTGTGATGTTTACTTTGAAAACTTTAAAAACGCCTTGTTTCACTTCCCACAGTGTATTTAGTGAGCACTGAGCTGGTTTTAATCCAGGACTATCCCAGAACTGAACCAGGTTTTCAAAATGTTAGTTACCTAGTGTAACTATAGTTCTATGAGTAGCTAAAATTATATATCTAAGCCAAAATACCACAAAATTTGCAGGATTGTACACTGTACAAAATGAAGACCCTTAAATATACTTAAAAAAAAAAAGCATCTTTTGGAGAAAAAATAGGTTAAAATAGCTATTTATGGAACTTTGTGTGTAAAGTGCGATTAATCGCGATTAATCGCGATTAATCGCAGCTCAACCATGCGATTAATCGCGATTAAAAATTTTAATCGCTGCCCAGCTCTAATCCAGATATTTATTTTTTGTCAATATCGCACAGCCCTACTGGCAAGCTATTTCACTTCCTTTTGTCTCATTTATTTAGTTTAATAGTGTTTTTCGCCACAGCTCTGCCAGAGTCTGTGTTTGGGTCGCTTTAATTCAAGGCTGAAGAGGGAGAAACTTTGGGAATTGGCCACAATCTGTGTCGCCGCAAATGAGAGAAAAATCAACTTCAGCTCTCCACAAATAAACCACCGTGATCTACATTTCAGCTTTTCACGTTCATCTATCTAACGTCTGTGTTTAACTCTGATTCCAGCAGGTTTTAAATCGTGTGGATGTTAAAAACGCTCATTTACTTCTCCTTTGTTTTGGCGAGGCTGTTCACATTCCCACCACAAACCCTTTCACAAGCTTCTTTACAAACACATGTAGGATTTAAACAGTCCTTCTCCCACGTCTGCTTTACATTTGTGCAGATATATATAAAACTGTAAGATTAAACAGCCGGTTTATGGAGCGTTTTATGGTGAAAGTGCCACAGGACTGATCTGAATGAACACGTCAGATCAAAGTGTGTAAAAGAGGACGATTATGAAGATCAGAGCTTTAAACAGAGAAACTGAAGAGAAAGAGATGGTTTACAACTGTAGATGTTACACACAGAAGACTGAACTGACTGTCCCGCTTTGCACAATAAGGCCATGTAGACACTGATAACCGTGTTTCAAACATGGTCTTGATTTGGTCTATGGCTGCGTCTTGGCTGCCTGGGAAAGATCTTGAATTGACTTGCATCTTGACTCCTGCACTACTAAAAAGTCTGAAAAAATCTTAAAGAAAAGTTTGATTTGAGACTTTAAGTGTTATAAATTTGCCGTTGTATGCGGTCTTGACTACAGCACAACTGTACATTTTGTGTTTAACTTGTGACACTTTGCTTGTGTTTTTGACCAGATGTGATCAAAGACACCCGGTCTCCTTTAACTGTTTGGGCGCCAAGGTTTTTTTTAGTGGAAATGTCTTTTTTACTCTCCAACTTTCAAAAGGCTGTGGCTTAAATATATTTTCAGATAGAGCTCTACTATAAATTAGAAAAGTGTTAGGTATTATTCAGAGATTATAAATGTGGTAATATATTGTATATTATTCATTCATTCATTCATTCATTCATTCATTCATTTTCTACCGCTTAATCCCGTTAGGGGTCGCGGGTGACTGGAGCCTATCCCAGTGACTTTGGGCCTTAGGCGGGGAACACCCTGGACAGTGGCCAACTTGCCGCAGGGTATATTGTATATGTAGAATATTATATACTGTATGTTAGATATACTTGTTTTATTATTCAGTATACTTGTTTTATTATTTTTTTTTTTATTTTTTAGAGGAATAATGAATTAGAAATAGCACCAATAAGAGTAAACTCTCCCCCTGCTAACTCCGTGGGTGCGTCTGCCGCTCTCCCCCGCCTCCTCACACTGACGCCGGGGGGAACTTCGCCGCGTACACAGGACATCTTTAACCACCCTCCTCCTTTTCTTTCCAGAACCTACACTACACTTGGCTCATGTCCCACTACGTGTTTTGTCACGGGGAAAGTTTGTTTTGGGACAGTCCACGCTGTTGTTTGTCCCTCCTAGTGGTGCGCTCGCAGCGCTTGCCGCGGGATTACCACAGCTGAAATCAGCGCACTCATTCTCACTTCTATTCCCGCTCTCATTGTCTGAAGAAAACTCTTCTTCCTCAGAACTTTCGTATCCTCTAACTTTTGCATCGCAGAAAGTCACTCACTGTTGACTTTCAAAGCAGCATCTTTGTATTTTGTCCAATAGGAACCAATGGTAATTTTGGGCTTAAAGCACAGCTCTGGATGTCGGCCATCTAGTGGAAGGATGTAGAAACAGTGTTTTTCCTTTTGTCAAGAGAAAGAGGCCGTTTTCTAAGGTTAAGTTACTTGGCGCCCAGAGGGTTAACTGCTCAGTCCTTGGAGCCTCTGTGTGTGACATAAACCCACTGAACACAGGACCGCCCTGGTTCTTGTCTGTTCTAATCCGTCTGCAGGATTAGAGGAGCCGTGGTGGTCCTGGACTGAAGATGTGCAGACGAATCAGACACAAACAGGACACAGAGACTAAAGCTCTGCGTGGACTTCAAACACAGAAACAGGAGCTGATCTATACATTTGTGTTTGATACATATTTACCACAAACACACTAATCTAAGTAAAAATGACATAGTTTTTACAGCAGTTAAGTACACTGTAAAAAATAAAAGGCAGTTTAACTTAAAATGTAAGTTCAACCTCTGCCTTAAAGTTTTATGTTGATTAAACTCGTGTCTGACAGTCTCTCTATCCTTTTTCTCTTCTCTCTTTTTTCTCCCTCTCTGCCTCTTTTGCTCTTCTCTCGCTCCTCTCTCTCTTCCTCCCTGACTCTCCACTCTGTGTCTGTTTCTTTCTTTCTCTCTCTCTCTTTCCTTCTCTCAGTTTCTCCTCTCTGTTTGACTCTCTCTTCTCCCTTTCTGTTTCTCTCCTGTCTCTTTTTATCTCCTCTCTCTCTTTCGCTCTCTCTCTCCCTCTGTCTCTCTCCCCCTCTTTCTCTTCTCTCTCTCCCTCCTTCTCACCAGTTTCTCCCCTTTTCTTTTCTCTCCTCTCCTCTCTCTCCCTCTTTCTCCTCTCTCTTTCTCTCCTCTCTCTCTCTCTCCTTCTTTCTTTTTCTCTCCTCTCTCCCTTTTCTTTTTCTTTCTGCTCTTTTTCTCTCTCTCTTCTGTCTCACTCTCTCTTCTCTCTCTCTTTCTCTCCAGTTTCGCTCTCTTTCTTTTTCTCTCCTCTTTCTCGCTTTCTTTTCTCTCTCTACCTTTTTTTTCCTCTCCTCTCTCCCTCCCTCTTTCTCTTCTTTCTCTCTCTTTCTCTCCACTTCTCCTTCTCCCTCTTTCTTTTTCTCTCTCCTCTCTCTTTTCTTTCCTCTCTCTTTTTCTCTCTCTCTTCTCTACCTCTCTCTTTCTCTCCAGTTTCTCTCTCTCCAGTTTCTCTCTTTTTCTCTCCTCTCTTTCTCTTTTTCTCTTCTCTCTGTCTCTCTCTCCCTTTTTCTTTTTCTCTCCCCTCTCTCTCTCTCTCTCTCTCTCTCATAACTTAAGTCTCATCTAAACTCTCACATTCTCTTTAAATACGTTTAATTGTGTTTAAAAGAGTCACGTGTGTCTGTCCGTGGTGCTGATCCTCCTGCGGCGGATTTGGGCTCATGTCTCTGTCCGTGGTGCTGAATCCGGTCACTTTCCCTTTGATTGTGTTTAAGAGAGTCACGTGTCTCTGTCCGTGGTGCTGAACCCTCCCGCGGCGGCTTCAGGCTCGTGCGCTCTCAGATTGAATTAGCTGCTTTTCTCCTCTCGATCGATAACGTCTCATCGCTCGACATCGGCTCTGGTTTCCCGCTCCATTCTTCTCCGTGAACGCAGCGTGTGGTGCGTTCAGGGACTCCTCCTCCGCCACGGGAATCACACAACTGCACCGACTCCTCTGGACTTTCTGTGCAGTTCAAGTTTGTTTAGACGACACATTTAAGACGAGACATTACAGTAGAGATAGGATAATATTGAAAATGGTATCAGATTGTTCTTTCGTGGTGTTTTTTTTTCAGTTCTGGTGCTGGTTTGATCCTCATGTGTCCTTTTATTGCTCTGTTTTTGTCATTTTTGTGAGGTTAAAGTGTTGATTTCTCTGTTGTCAGACCAAGTAAACAGCAGCTTATTGTTATTATATTCTTATTGAAGTGAGTTTTGTCATTCTGTCACTTTTAGTTTCATGAAATTGACCCAGGAATGACTGAAATATGAACTTTTATAGACGTTATTTCATTAAACTCATCACTTAGTTTTACATTTAAGCAGTAATGTTGTTGTACATGTTTTAGTGGTGAAAGCAGCTCGCTCAAGTAAAAAAAAAAAAACACATTTTGATTATTGTTGTAGCGCAATAAAGAAATTAAGATGGCAAAAACATGCAATTTTTCAAGTATAGCTGACGTCTCATTAAATACACTGTGGGACGTTTTTGTAGTTTTCAAAGTAACGTTACAGACACGTGTCTAAAAGTTTGTACTGATCAAGTTCTAATTTCTTGTGCTTTTAATGAGCTGTTACTGTCACACTACTTGGATGGGAGACTGGTGGAGGAACCTCAGGTGCCACAGTGGCCACAGTAACATCAGCACCAGAGCTTTCACTCATGTTTTTGGACTGAAACATGTGACCTATTAACAGCAACAAAATATTTATTCACTATTAACTAATCTATAATAATGTTTGAAGTTGCTCAGATTTGTCCGAGGATCTGCTCAGGGAGTTTGTGTGTTTACTCAGACTCAGAAAATAAAAACCAACCCAAGCAGAGTCTGATCCCAGCTGTTTCTTTGTGCTGCCTTCACTGACAGTGTGTAAATCCCGGCTCTGTTATAGATGAAGTGTCGGTGTTAATCCAGGGCTAATCCACTCGATGCTAATGGTCTGCAGTGTCTGAGGCTCAGCACGACTCAGCTCAAGGAGAGAGAAGAGAGGAGAGAGTACAGTGAAGAAGAAGAACACCTGGTTATGTAAGTCTGGAGCGACTTAAAATGTCCCGGAACAACTGCAACTCTTCAGCTCTGAACGGAAACAGACTCTTTAGACAGTCTCTGATGGGATTGGACACAGTTTTGTAAATATGACACTTTAAAATGTTTTCGTTTTTGAATAGTGCTGTGCCAGAAATCAAAAGATCGGCTTTGTTCAGCGCACGTTAAGATGGACAGCTCCATCAGCCAATCACAACGTGGCAAGGCACTAGAGTTTAAGCAACTTTGTTTTATCCGTAAAAGTCGGTGAATTAGGAGAACTGGTCAGAATTTGAGCTATTAATAATTAATTTATCTCTAAGAAGATAACTCTTGAGTTACTGACAACAGCAGTGGCTTCATGTTGTTGCTACAGTTTGTGTCAGTCAGCGGCAGCTTTTCTGCATTCTGGGACGCACATCTCCGGTGTTGATAAACAAATATCCCTCACACAAACAACTGCACATAATCATGGCTGTACGCGCTTTCTCCGGCTCTACAGTCTTTTAATGTAATGCTTTGCTTACATACGAAGAGAACACTTTTATCTTCACCTGCGCATCCTGAACCAGAGCTAACCCCATGTGGTCCTCCGTGTGTTTGGGCAGGAGCCTGGACAGCACACACACTGAACCCAAGTCAAGTCAGCGTGAACCCCTGTGCGTCTGCGCGGAAAACCTGCCGTGGATGAAGAGTTTGCAGGTTTTAAGTCACAGACATCGCTGATCACATCCTAAAAGCTTGAGTCCCAATAACAGAAAGAAAAATTTATCACCGCACTGCAGTGCAAAGGACCGTGAGCGCGCACGAAGTGAAACGCAAGGAAATACAGGAACGAGCCAAAGAAACCTCGTGTGTCGGTGCCAGAGCCGCGTGCCATTTCAGTTCGTTCTCTATGAATTTAACGAGGTGACTTCCCCTCCCACTCGTTCACAACTGTCAAGTTTCTACTTCATTTCTCCTAAAGCTGAAAGCCGTTAACGTAGGGATGGGAAAATGATCGAAAACATCGAAAATTCGATCGAAGTTCGCAGAATCGAATGAAAGCCGTATGAGTGTTTTTATGCAGCACTGACCTAAACATCCACTTGTTTGTTTTCCTTAACGTGTCTACGATGTTGGAGAAATTACTTGTGCATGCCAGTATGAAGTCATTCGGGCACTGATGGGTTAACGCATCAAAATAGGACCAAAGCTATCTAAGCTCTCGAAATGGCTTTTTCTTCCAGGTAATTATGATTTTCTGCTTAGTTTGATAAGATACGAATATAAACAAAATCGAACAAATGGAGAAGGACTTGTGAATGTCTCCATCCAGTAACGTGTTAGTTGCTTGGATTCGCTGATTTTGTCAGCTGATCTTTTTCGCCGAGATCGAAACATACACTCGAAAGGACATATATTACATATTGCAAATAATCGATATAAGTTGCTTGACCGCTTTCTCTCAGCAGCCAACACTCGTCTGTTCTGCTGATGCTATCAACATTATCTTCGCACTTTCGTTTACATGCACGATTTCCCCTCACATGTGTATTTAGCCACTTTATTCACATTTAAGTGAAACAGTTTGTCTTGAGTTGAGAAGAAAAAAGCATAGTCTACGCAGCACTGTGCTCGCTTCTCTTGAGAGCTGTCAATCATCTGGAACAGCGCCAGAGTCATGTGTATCAGATCCAGTCTGGTTTTCAGTTTGACTCTGAATGATAAAACTAGTATTATTACACACTAGAGCTGTACTCGATGTATCAATATCGAGTGTATCATCGCTTTTGCTCATTGGCAAAACATATCAATCAGTGAGAGACGACGGGATACTTAAACTCATACATTTTGCATTTGCATTTTGAATTAGCCAGAAAAATAAAGCTTTTTAACTTTTATTGTAAGAGTGCCTTGAGTCCCCTTTTTTTCTTTGTATTTTGCGTTTCCAGTCACCAAAGAGCACCTTCAAATATTACTAAATGTACGATTTCCATGAGCATTTTTGGAATTTCCTTTTTTAATCAACCTATTTTTGTATAAGATAAAAAGTGAGCTGACCCTGGTGGTCCTCAGTCTGTAAATCTGACCTGTGACGTCCCGTGAACGCAGCCTGTTCTTCAGTTTCTCCTCCTGTTGTTATGTCCTTGCTTCGCTCCGTCTCGTGTCTCGTCCTCACGCTCGCTCACAGACGCAGACACAAACACAGAGCCCGGCCGACGTAATTACAAGATTTGTGTTCTGGCATGAAAGGAGTCGCCGCGGTGACAGATGACAGCAGCGTGACGCCCGGACGCTGAAGCTACGCTAACGACCGCCGCCAGCCCGAGCCGCGCGCTAACGAGGACCGCCATTAGAGCTAACGACGTTTTAAGAACCCGCGGAGAAGAAGAGAAGAGAAGGGAAGGGAGGGAAGAAAACTGGGGAGGAAAAGAGAAGAGAGGAGAGAGAGAGAGAGGGATGAAACCTGGGGAGAACTGAAAAGAGAAGGATAGAAAAAAGGGGAGAGAAAGAGGGCAGAGTGAGAGAGAGAGAGAGAGAGAGCGAGAGAGAGAGAGGGTGAGGGGGAGAAAATCGGAGGAGAGCCACAAGGGAAGAAGAGATGGAGAAACAGTGAGTGATGGAGATGGAGAGGGCATGAACGACCTCTGTCAGAGAAAGAAATGTAGTTTGTGGGATCTTTTCGCTGGTGCAGAGTTGAGTCCAGAATTTTGTCAAATTACTGAAACTCGTTAGAAACACAGAACCTGAAGTCTGGTTCAGACAAACGAAGGTTGAGGAACACATAGTTTTTATTATACTTGTACAATGGATATTTTGTACAACCGCTAAATTTGTCCAAAAGTGCTGACATTTTGTGCAACTACAACTAAAGTGAACGGGTCGCTTTGCGCAGTGGAAACAGCACAGGACCGTACCGGACCGACCCGAGTCTATGGAAACAGGGCTTACCAGACCCAGGCGCCATGGCCCAAAAAAAAAAATCTGGCTCTCAGGAAGATGACGTAGAATAGTCCTTGTCGCTAGACCCGATTCGTCCGGAAGTTCCTTTTTGGGTCAACTACGCATGTGCAGACCGAAATTACGTCCTTTAAACACATTATTTCTGTTTGTTTTACTAATGATTGTTTTGTGTGTTTTGTCTGACTCTCTCTCCCCTTCCCTTGGTGCTTTTGCACACCAGGCCAATATTGTAAATAAGAATTTGTTCTGAATGTTTTACCTGGCCAAATAAAGGTAAACAATAATAAAATTATAATTAGTAAGTGTACAGTTAAAGCGAACCCTGGATATAATCACGTTTACCCTAAAACACTTATAATATCATCACTTATATAAATACAGGACAAAAACCTTGGAAGTATTTGTAGTTTTATTAAAATAGTGTTTTAAAGAAATGACATGAAAGCTGCCATTTTGCTGTGGTTATGACATAAAATAGTGTTGTCATGGCAACAGGCAGTAGCAGGTAACTAAGCAACATGAATTCCTGGGTTAAACCTTGTCAGTTTGAGCCAGAGCGACGCCAAATACAGAACGATTATGTGGAATCTAGTGAAACTGAAGAACTGGACACTGTCAGAGGTGTTTTTGTGGAAACTGTTCACAGATGAAATTGTGGGAGTAACCATGGCAACACTATTTTATGTCATCAACCAAAATGGCAGCTCCCAGTGGCTTGAAAACAGCATAAACAATGACATTTTATAAAAAATAGTAAGCAGTTATATATTTGTTTGTAATTATTTTAAGAAGCATGACCAGTACTAGTGTTTTAGCCAGATTTGTCTTCATAACCAGGGTTGCCTTTAATATTATTTCTTTATGTTATAATATTTATGAATGAATCTTGCAAAAGTTTGCCAATAGAAAGCCCAAACAGCACCTTTATTTATCGCCATTTTAAGCTAACAGATAGCAGCCGGAACTAGCTTAATCAGGCATTTACGACTTTAAACAGTATAAATCTCATTTTACAATTATTTACTTTGTTGAAATCTGTCAAGGAATTTTGTGTTTAACAGTTTAGTTTTGTCTGTGTTACGAATAAAACAATGTAACGAAGTAAGGCTAATGGTACGAATCGGGTCTTCGTGACAGCCCTGCTTTAGAAAGTTAATATTTCTTGCCCTCACAACATTAGTAGCTCTCATTGTTTGTTTAGTAAGTACTCTATAGGACAGCGTGTGTAAAGAAATGTCCACTTTTTTCACCTTAGCTTCAAGTTGTAGCTTCTGTGGACTTTAATTGAAATGAAAATGGAGAAGAGCCGTGGACAGCTGTGTGTGCTTTTGTAAAGAGAGACTTAAAACTGGCCCCTCAGATGAACATCCTCTGGTTTTGTCCGTCCCTCTCTCTGCTTATACTTTCTCCATCCCTCCTCCTGATTATATCTTGTATTATTGTATAGGGGGGTAAAAAAGACTGTCGTAGTGTTCTGTTGGTCCCAGAGTAGTCTCATTGATAATCTTCCGTTCAGTCCGCTCTCATAATGGCTCTCTTAACTTTTCCTCACGCACAACATATAGTTTAAATGGACAGATCTCAGTATGTCCCTTTAAACATACGATCCGTCTCTCAATCATCCTCTCTCTCTCCTTCTTCTCTCTCTCTCTCTCTTAGTCTCAGGGCTGTCACTTAGACTCAGGTTTGGTCACTTGGAGTCGCTGTGCTGCTGTTCTTTCCTTTGCCCTGTGAGATTATGGTTTAATTCACGACTCAGCGCAAAGCAGAGCGAAGAAATCAAGTCAGAAACAAAGTGAGAGAGACGAGAGACGATTCAGAACCGGACGAGAGACTTCTGAAGTGACTAACACTGCTTTCTGTTTGTAAAGCCAGAGAACAGGACAAACACAGTTAATTCTGTTAGTTGCCGGTGGAAAATAAAATGAAATGAACAAGGGAAAGAGACGTGCCATTGTAGTGGCGTGAGTCAGTGCTTAATTTGTAAATTAAACGTTGCCGGAACAAAATGTGGCTTAAGGACGGGGTCCAGACAAGGTCGAACATTTACCGGAACAAACACAATAAGTAAACATAGAGGCTTAGAAATGTTAAAATACAACTCAACTGTCCATCCTACTCGGTTTAAAACTAAATAAAAGTCATTTTGCCTGTGTTTCACATGTGTTTTACACGTCACACCGAGATTTTCATTCATTCTGACGGAAATCACTCGCTCCTGCTGCTAAATCCGATCCACAAAGTAACAGGACCCTCTCACACGGGCTCGTCTGCACAGCGTACTGCCTTTTGCAACGGTATTGGACCCCGCGACAAGTCAGTCATCACAACAACGCAGCAAAAACAGCTTTACACACAGACACGGGCCTCGTTACATCAAGAGTGATCGCCAAAATACACTTTAAATTAGTTGACTTACGAGAAACAATAGACGCTGTATCCGCGCTGGTTCCCACCTCTTTATCGCTCCGTACACGCCAAACACACGTGACACTCCCGCTGCTGTCTCTGCTTTATCCATCAAAATGAGTCGCAAAAATAACAACAAACATCCATAAATCACACTTTCCCTTTATAATTCCTGTTTTGGCAGAAGATCCAGATGTCTTAAACCCGCTGCACTGCTCCTGATTGTCAAATTTCCTGTCTGTTTTTCTTTAACCAATCACAGTCTGTGACCTCCGTTTCCCACAAATAAACCTGTGAGACGGGAGAGCAGAGCCGCGGTCTCGTAAAAGAAAGGTCACAAAAAGCTTAAGGACTTTCAATGCGTTACCAGAGCCGCCAAAACTGTTGCCGGAATGCCCCTCGAGAGTTCCCGGATCTTATTCCGGCTTGTTCCGGCTCAAATTAAGCCCTGGCGTGAGTGCACAATATACCTTTGCAGAATTACTTGTGCGTACATTAAAAACATTCATTTCCATTCCCTCTTCTGTGTTTTTTTTTGTTCAAATTGCTGATTATATGTATTTTTATTTTTTTAGATATTTATTTCTTGTCACAGAAATACGGTGGTCTTAAATTGTGTTATGCAGGTAGGGCTGTAGTCTTTTAGTCGATTAATTGGTCAGTGAAGTCTTAGTCGACCATGATCATGAGAACTTACATAGAACAGCAACAAAAAAGGCAGAATTAGTGGACAATTTAAGCCTGAGTGATTGGTCTGACCTGCCTTTTTAGATTAAATACAAGGCTTTTCTGTCCCTTTTGTTTGAATTGTTGTTTTTGCATGAACTTTGTACTTTTGTCTCTTCAAACCAAACAAATGGATCAAAAAGACAGCCCTCCTTTTTAGCTTCCAAGAGTTTGCCACGCCATTTTTTAGTCGATTAATCGGTCAGTGGGACATGTCTTTAGTTCACCAAGAATTACTTTCATCATAACTTGTGCAAAACTCTCTTAAACTCATGGATGTGCACATTTATAAGTCTCAGAAAGCCTGTGAAGCTTTAAAACAGTTTATATTCAGTGTTTTTCAGAATGTGTGTGTGTGTGAGTTTAGTTGTGTGTGTAGACAGTGACTCAATCTCAGACGTCAGCAGCCAATCACAAGTGTCGCAGCAGAGAAACAGGAAGTGTGGCTCATTATGTTGTTGTGAAGAGTTGTAAATAAATGCAGTGGTGTGTCTGTGCTGCTGCTGTTTCCGTCTGCTCTGGGAAAAGAAAAAACACGTCACTGGAGTCAATAATAAAGACTGAATATTCTCTTTAATGTCTGGAAATGTTCTATTCTTTTTGGATCATTTCTTACTGATGTAGTTTGATAATAGTCTGAGTTTTAATCTGAGTTTGTTCTGGTTTAATGCGACGCTTCAGTGAAAAATGACTTTGTCCTTTCCTTGTTAGTTTGCTCCTCTCTCTTTCTCCTCTCCTTCACTCGCTTCTCTACTCTCTTCTTTTCCCTTTTTCTCCTCACCACCTCACCCCCTGCTCTCCCTTCTCCCCTCTCTTTCTCTCTCTGTTTTCTCCCTCTCTACCTTCCTCTCTTCGCCCTCTCTCTTTTTGTCTCTGCCCTTCCTCTCTTTCTCTAGCTCTCCTCCCTCCTCTCTCCCTTCTTTCTCTCTCCCCTTCTATCCCTTTTCTCTCTCTCTCTCTCACTCTCTCTCTCTTCCCGCTCTCCTCTCCCCTTTATCTCTCCTCTCTCTCTTCCCTTCCTCAGTCCTCTCTTTTCTCTGCTCATCTTTCTCTCTCTCTCTCTCCTTTCTCTCTCTCTCTCTCCTTTCTCTCTCCCCCTTCTTTCTCTCTCCCCTTCTTTCCCTCTTTTCTCTCTCCTTTCTCTCTCTCTCCTTTCTCTCTTTCTCTCTCTCTCTCTCTCTCTCTCTCTCTCTCTCCTTTCTCTCTCTCTTTTCTCTCTCTCGCTTCCTCTCTCTCCCCTTCTTCTCTCTTCCCTTCTTTCCTCTTTTCTCTCTCTCTCTTTCTCTCTCTCTCTCTCTCTCTCCCTTCTCTCTCTCTCCTTTCTCTCTCTCACTTTCTCTCTCTCTCCCCTTCTTTCTCTCTTTTCTCTCTCTTCTCTCTCCCCTTCTCTCTCTCTTTATTAACATAAAAAAAAAACAACATCTTTGTGACTTTAATTCAAAACTTTTTAAACTGTATATAAGTGTAAGTGTACTGTATCTCTCACTTCTCTCTCTCTCTCTCCTTCCTCTTCACCTCTTTCCAAACCTTTTCTTTTCCTCCGCTGAGCTTTATAAACTTGTTACAGAATCAGGTCATCTCCAGCTCTTCTGATTCGTCACAAACAAACTTGTGTTTTAACGACGATGAAGTGTCTTTTTGCGTCGCACAAATCCATGTCCCTCGCTCTTAAACTCTGCTGCGTTTGTTGTATAGTAGTAGTAGTAATGACCCGTGTCTGTGCTCTGGTTTCAGACTCTTGTGCTTCTGGTGAGGATGATGAAGATGATGAAGGCCTCCAGAATCCAACGCACAGGTAAGAGATGCTCTGCACAAGTAAAGCTACAGTCTGGAGGTTTTCTGGAGGTCTTAGCTTCAACTTATTGTCTCTGTGGCAATATTTTACCACAATAATGTGACTTGACGGCTTTGTAAATACATGAGTTTTATTGCTTTGAGCTGCTTTCACACCAGCAGTCTTTGGTCCGGACTAGGACTTTCCAGTACAGTTTGGTTCAAAGTCCAGATGTGAACTGTCCCGAGGACCATGGTCCGGACTAGGCCTGCACGGACTAGTCGACTAGAAATGTCACCCCTGACTACTGTGAGAGGACTAGGTGCAGAATAATTAAATCAGAGGTTAGCTTAAGAAAAAGCTCATTTAACGTGTGGTCTCTACTAGGGCTGGGCGATTATCGAATTAATTCGATTAATTCGGAACTTTGAAAATCGACGATGTGAAAAATGGCCAAATCGTAAACAGAGGTCAGTCCGCTGTGATCCAGCTGCGCCCTGGACACCTTCAGCGGCTTTACTGACTCTCCCTCGACTCTCTCAAAGAACAGACGAACAGAAACCTTGTGCCTGTTTAGCGGAACTTTTAATCACTTAATAACAGCCACGAGTAACCTTCCAGAGGTGGTGTTTCTAGCCTAATCTCTATAAGTTAGGAGTTAGTTGTTTCTCCGCGGGTGAGTCGGCCGCTTTCAGCGCTTTAGACTCGCGGTACCTTTCTATAAAAGCCCCGCGGTAAAACTAGCGTCTTTTTGATTTGTCTTTGCTGTTCCACGAGCTGCTACGTCTGCTTTTTGTCAGTTTTTTTCTGATAAAGTTAAAAGCAGGCTACAGCGTCTCTCTCTTCTCTCCAAAGCAGCAGCCAGCAGGCCCCGCCCCTTTCCCCCTCCGTGTGTGAGTAACCATGGCGACACAGTTTGAGTGACAGGAGTGAGAGGTGAACACTCGCAAACTTAAAACTTTTAGATATGAAACAACAAAATCATAATGATGATCTAACAGGGCCTAATAGATGCAAATGCTAATAACAGTATCTGCAAACACTTATAATTAGTTTTAATCTGACTTAAAACAAGTTAATCTCATTGGCTCATTCTTTATACTGTAGATGCTTTAAAATATTATGAGCTCATAATAAAAAACAGCAGTCATTGATGACGTCGAATAAAATCGATTAAAATCGAAATCGTCCAAAGTGGTCCAAAAAATCGAGATTTTATGTTTTGGCCATATCGCCCAGCCCTAGTCTCTACAAACAAACGTCAGTAATGGAATGGACTGTGTGCATGTAAGGCAGGGGTTACTTTTGTAAATGAAACTGGTGGAGAGCTACTACTTTTTACAATAACCAAAATTCAAAGTTAACTGCGACATAAGAGGTGTCTATGCCACAGTTTCTATTTAGAAGTGGACATAATTAGGCATCTAATGAACTTTACAGGAGAAATGGGCATGTAATGAATAACATTTGAGTAATAAAATATCATTCGTGTGATTCTAAAATCCCTTGCAGAGCTACTTGGAAGGTGGTGGCGAGCTACCAGGTTGGAGACTTCTGATGTTTAACTGTCAAGCTTTAGCGTTAGCATTAGCACACAAACACATCCTTTATAAACACACTTTGGTCCTTTGGTGAAGTTTTCTCCTGATCTGTAAAGTCTTTAACTAACCACATCTCCTGTTCAGTCCATAACAGCTGATAATGTGAGTCTGAAACAGTCATCGTGTTTGTCATTACAGTGCAGGACAGACTGAAACGTGACGCTCACAAACAGCAGACCTCTCCACATAAAACAGTTTGTCATTAAAGTGCAGGACAGACTGAAAGTGACGCTCACAACAGCAGACTCTCCAATACAGTTTGTCACTAAGGCAGTACAGACTTAAAGGTGACGCTCACAAACAGCAGACCTCTCCACATAAACGTTTGTCATTAATCAGACAGATAATAGCTCACAAACAGCAACCTCTCCACTAAACAGTTGTCCTGAGAAAAGCTCACACACACACACACACGTTTAGAAGAGAGTCGATAAACACTCAGAGCCGTGTTAGCGCTTTGCTCCTGCGACGATAAAGACAAACTCTCCACGTTAACACCACTCTAACTTCTCTGTCTCTTTCTGCTCTGGTGTTTGTTCTGACTAAGAAAAGAACGTCAGTGTGAAAGGAAAGTTCAGTCGTATTAACAGACACTGGGTCTTAAGTCAGAGAGAGAGAAGGAGGGAGGGAGAGAGAGAAAAAGAGTGAGAGAAAGAAGGAGGGGTAAGAGAGAGAAGGGAAAAGAGAGATGAGAGGGGGAGACAGAGAAGGGGGTAGAGAGAATAAGATGAAGATGAGCGAGGGAGAGAGAGAATAAGAGTGAGAAAGGAAGAAACCAAACAAGAGGGAGAAAAAGAGAGAGAAAGAAGGAGAGAGAGGAGAGGAAGAAAAGAAGCAGAGAGAGCAGAGAAAGGAGAGAGAGCAGGAGGGAGGGAGAGAGACAGAGAGAAGGGGGAGAGCGAGAAGAAAGGAGAGAGGGGGAGACCAAAGAAGATCGAGAAAAAAAGCGAGAGAAATAGGGAGAAAGAAGGAAAGGAAGAGAAGGGGGAGAAAGAGAGAAAGAAAAGAAGAAGAGGAGAGTGAAGGGTAGAAAGAGAAAGAGAGAGACTGAGAAGAAGGGGGGATAGGTAAGGGTAAAGAGAAAGAAGAGAGACAGAGAGAGGAAGAGATAAAGAGAGTGGTAAAGAAGAGAAAGAAGGTAAAATAGAGCGTGAAGAGGGGAGAGAGAGAATGAGAGGGAGAAAAAAAGAAACGGGAGAGGGAGAGAAGGAGGGAGAGAGAGAGAAGAAGGAAAAAGAGGGAGAGGGAGAGAGAGAGAAGAAGGAGGAGAAAGGAAGTAGGGGCGAGAAGGGAGAGAGAAGGAGTAGAGAGAGGGGGAGGGGGAGGGAGAGAATAAGAGTGAGAAAGGAGGGAGGAGAAAATAAGACAGAAAGGGAAGAAAAGAAGTGATTGGAGTAGAGAGAACGAGAGGGAAAAAGAAAAAACAGTACAAGAGAATGGGAGAGAAAGGGGGAGAGAGAGAATGAGAGAGAGAAGAGGGGATAGAGAGGGAGAGGAAGAAAAAAGGCAGATAGAGAGGGAGAGGAAGAAAAAGAGAGGAAGAGGGAGAGTGAAACAAAGGGAGAGAGATAAAAAGAACAGAGAGAGAGAGAGAGAGAAGTGGGAGGACAGGAGGAGGGATCCAGGGTAATTAACAAAGAGCTTTAATTGGGTCAGAGCTGAAGTAAACATGAGACGTGAAGTTTAGAGAAAAACAAACGGAGCTGAGAGCAACAGACGAGAGAAAGAACGACACAAACATGGCTTGAGGACTGAACGCGGCCACAGAAAGATGTTCAAGGCCCAAACAGGAAGAAGTGATGTATGTTGAGTTTTAACTACAGAACAATTAAATGTGTTATTTTATAATATCCACAAACAAATCCTTACGAGTAGTACAGCAGCAGGCTACTACAACAGAGCTAACTTGCTCTAAGACCAGTGTGTAAGTCTGTTCTTACCTCACAGTCGCAGGTTTAAGCTCAGACACAATGCAATGATGGGGACCAAGGGCGTGCTGGCTAATCGGGAGAGTCGGGACGTTTCCCGGTGGGGCCGCGTGACTTTTGGGCCGGTGGCCTCCGTGGTTGAAGAGAGAGAGAGAGAGAGAGAGGCCCGGCCCATACAGCTGCAGCAGGCAAATGTGAGCACAGTGGAAGAGGCGGAGCCAGCTGCTGCCTCGTCTATGATGTGTTTCACAGCACACAGCGCATAATCAAAGACTCTTGACACGTTTTGGAGCCCCAAAAACACGCTCCACGTACCATAAGCTCTCAGTCAAACTTTGTTTCAAGTAAATCCTTTGTACATTCTCGGTGTTACGAGCAAAAACGGCTGATGAACAAACACTTCAGCAGATTTATACATGCGAATCACCGCGGCGGAGCGGAGCGCATTTCCACACAAAACAAGACAAAAGGTTCACACACAAGTTTGTCTTTGGGGGTCAGAACAGTGGCAAGAACGCGCTTTATGTGTTTGTGTGAGCGCGTCCTTCACGTGTGTGTATATGAGCGCGCACTGCGGAGGACAGGTCAGAGGTCAGGAGGAGAAAAGATGGGAGCTGTGTCTGTACTGTATTCACCATGTGTGACTAAAACTAAGCAGTTTACAACTGGAGAAGAAAATGCTGTAGCCTAGTAGATGAGTAGATATTGGTTAAAAAATTAAAAAAGAGGTTTCCTGAGCGGGAAAGGGTAATAGATTATATGCACAGTTCTTAAGCACTCAACTACCAGCTACATCACGTACTTGATGAACAAATGGGCCAATCTAAAGTCTAATTTTCCCCGGGCTGAAAATGATCCCAGCACGCCACTGATGGGGACTGTGCAATGAAAGGGAAATTCTTTATGAAACATACTTTTTTTCTTACACAATACACCAATGAAGCGCGATGTCCAACAGTCCAAACGTAAGTCCTCTGGTGCCGGGACGCTCATAACACACGGGACGCTCAGAGAATGGGCCCCAGTGCAGGCTTCCTTTACACTCAATCACAAAGCCTTTATTTACGGTTTCTGCAGCGTTAAGAAAGTTGTGCTTTGACAGAGCAGTGAAACAGCAGCAGAGTTGTCGGGAAGTAGCTCAAAATGTCACGAGAGCAAAGGTGAAGCAAAGCAGAAAAAAAAAAATAAATGAATTAAGTTAAAACGAGCCGTGGTCCGGTTCTTTTGGAGACCCCAGGCAATAAGTAATCTACTATGATTTTATTCAGGTTTCAAGCTTGAAAGAATGTTTTTTACTTATTCTTAATGTCTTTTTCACTGCTATCTACTTTTATATGATCCATATCTGTGTTTGATCATGAGGCCCTGATAAGTTTAGACTCGCTGTTTTAGGAGATTACATCTGGTTTCTCTGATGATCTTTTCAACACAAAGTTTAGACGAAAAAACCTTAACTTAATCAGTTTGGCAGGTTGAATGTCCGGAAGAGTCTCGTTCCCGCAGAGCTTCGTCTCCTGCAGCTCTCTCTTTCTCTCTCTCTCTCTCTTCTACCCCCCCCCTCTCTCTCTCTCTCTCTCTCTCTCTCCCTCTCTCTCTCAGGTAAAGTCTTGTTCTGTCTCCTGCAGCTGGAGCAGTTCTGACAGCTCAGTGTGACTCCTCTCATATATTTATACCTCCACATCCACACACTGTCTGTCTGCAAAGAGAGAGAGAGACAAAGAGAGAGAGAGAGAGAGAGAGAGAGAGAGAGAGAGAGAGAGAGAGAGAGAGAGAAAGAGAGAAAAAGAAGAGAGAAAGAGAGGAAAGTGAAGAAGAGGGAGAGAGAGGGAGAGAAGAAAGAGAGGGAGAGAAAAGAGAGAGAGGGGAGAGAGGGAGGAAAGCAAAGAGAGGGAAGAGATAGAGGGGGAGAGAAGAAAGAGAGGGAGAGAAAAGAGGAGAGGGGAGAGAGGGAGGAAAGACAAAGAGAGGAAGAGATAGAGGGGAGAGAAGAAAGAGAGGGAGAGAAAAGAGAGAGAGGGGAGAGAGGGAGGAAGACAAAGAGAGGGAAGAGATAGAGGGGGAGAGAAAGAAACAGAGGGAGAGAAAGAGAGAGAGGGGAGAGAGGGAGGAAAGACAAGAGAGGGAAGAGATAGAGGGGGAGAGAAAGAAACAGAGGGAGAGAAAGAGAGAGAGGGGAGAGAGGGAGGAAAGACAAGAGAGGGAAGAGATAGTGGGGGAGAGAAGAAAGAGGGGAAGAAAGAGAGAGAGGGGAGAGAGGGAGGAAAGACAAAGAGAGGGAAGAGATAGTGGGGGAGAGAAAGAAAGAGAGGGACAGAAAGAGAGAGAGGGGAGAGGGAGGAAAGACAAAGAGAGGGAAGAGATAGAGGGGGAGAGAAAGAAACAGGGAGAGAAAAGAAGAGAGAGGGGAGAGAGGGGGAAAGACAAAGAGAGGGAAGAGATAGAGGGGGAGAGAAAGAAAGAGGGAGAGAAAAGAGAGAGAGGGAGAGAGGGAGGAAAGACAAAGAGAGGGAAGAGATAGAGGGGGAGAGAAAGAAAGAGAGGGAGAGAAAAAGAGAGAGAGGGGAGAGAGGGAGGAAAGACAAAGAGAGGGAAGAGACAAGAGAGGAGAGATAGAGGGGGAGAGTGGTAGGACAGGATAGAGGAGGAGAAAAGGAGAGAGAGAGACAGAAAGGGAGAGAGAGAGGAGAGACAGGGAAATGGAGAGGGAGTGACAGAAGAGAGAGACACAGAGAGAGAGAGGGAGAAAGGGTAGAGGTAGAGGAGGAAGAAAAAGAGGGAGAGGGGGAGAGAGAGAAAGAGAGAAAGAGGGGAGAGAGAAAGTTTGAGATAGAGAGACACAGAGAAAGAGAAGGGAGAGACAAAGAGAGGGGAGAGAGAGGGAGGAGAGAGAGGAGAAAGAGGAAAGAGAGAAAGAGAGGGAGGGAGAGAGAGAGAGAAGGAGAGGGAGAAAAGAGAGAGAGGGGGATGTGCAGCTGCAGCCTGATTCTCTGTTTACATGACGCCTGAAATCAGACTGTAGTTTAAATGAGTCTAGTCTAGTTTTCCTGCCGTGTGTCTGTGTCTGCGGCTCTGACGGGGCGTTCAGGATCTCCGGGGAAAAACTGCTGCTGGTGGTGAATATTCATGGTGCGTTCGCTCGTCTTTGACACCTCGGGATTCTCCAGCCTCGGCCTCTGCTCCTGCGGCTCAATAACGCTCGAGAAATATTCTGTCTGAGGCTTCAAACGACTTCACGGGAAAGAAAATACAGCGCGGTTTTGTTTGGACTCTGCTAATGACAAGAGGAGGGTTTATTATGATTTAAGACTAATAATGAGCAGTTTTTTGGGTGATAAGTGAGCAGATTTGTCTCTAAAACAGTCCGGTCGGAGCTGAAGTTGTGGTGCATCAGCAGAAGAAGTGTCAGAGTTTATTTTCACGTTTGAAATTCAAGTCACAGAAGTTCCAGACCTCCTGCAGCTCCACTTTTAAATTGGCTGTTCCCTGTCCTCTGTGTGTCCTCTGTCTCCTCCTCCTCTCTCTCTCTCTCTCTCTTTCCCTCTCTCTCTCTCCCTTTCTTTCTTTCCTCTCTCTCTCTCCCTCTCCCTCTCTCTTCTTGTCCTTTCCTCTCTCTTTCCTCCTCTCCTGGTCTTGTCCTCTCTCCTCTCCCCCTCTCTTCTCCTTCTTTTTCTCTCTCTCTCTGGTCTATCTCCCCCTCTCTCTCTTTTTCTCTCTCTCTTGGTTTATCTCCCTCCTCTCTTCTCCTCCCCTGGTCCTTTCCTCTCTCTCTCTCTCTCTCCCTCTCTCTCTCCATCTCTCTCCTTTCTCTTTCCCTCTCTCTACCCTCTCTCTACCTCCTTTCCCTCTCTCTCCTTCCTTTCTCCCTCCCTCTCTCTCTCCTCTCCCCCTCTCTTCCTCTTTTTCTCTCCTCCTCTCTCTCTCTCTTTCTCCTCTCCTTTCCTGTCTCTCTCCTTCCTCTCTCTCTTTCTCTCTCTCTTCTCTGTCTCCTCCTCTATCTCTCTCTCCTCTCCTCATCTCTCCTTTCTCCCTCGCTCTTTCTCGCTCTCTCCTTTCCTCTCTCTCTCTCTCTCTCTCTCTCTCTCTCTCTCTCTCTCTCTCTCCCCCTCTCTACCTCCCTCCCCTGGTTCTTTCCTCTCTCTCTTTCTCTTTCTCTCTCTCTCTCTCCCTCCCTCTCTCTCTCCCCTCCCTCTCTCTCTCTCTCTCTCCCTCTTCTCTCTCTCTCTCCCTCCCTCCCTCCTTCCTCTCTCTCTCCTTCCCTCTCTCTCCTGCTATCTCTCTCTTTCCCTCTCCTGGTCTTTTCCGGAGCAGATCCAGGTTTAGTCTTGGTCCAGTTCTGTCCTGGAGACTCACAGCTCGTTTATTACAGACTTTAGGACGGTTTGTTGAACTCAGACTCACCTCGGTCCCAGTCTCGGTCTTGGTCTCGGTCTCCGGTCCCGGTCTAGGTCTCGGTCTTGGTCAGAACAAACTCCAGGAGCGTCTGACATTTCTAAAATCACCTTCCACAACTTTAAACACAATACACAGCTGAAACCAGATTGTTTTAATGTAGAGTCTTCTGAGCACACAGGGATTTTGAGTAGTATTGCAAAATGACTCTGTAGGCAACAAAGTACTGAATACTTGGTCTGAAAAGTATTTGGTAACATTGATTTATTAATATACTGTATTTAAGGACAAAGTGCTGAGTGAAGCAGCCCTGAGCAGCAGAAGTGTGGAGAAAGAGAAGGAGTGAGTGTGATTCTCCTCAGGTCCAAAGCTTTATCTGCTCTAATGCATTCTCTATGGTTCAGCCTGTTTCAGTCTGTCCTCATGTCCTCAGAGAGAGAGTTTCACCAGACAGATACAGTCTCCATCAGAGCCCACAGAGTACACGTTCATGTTGTGCATGTGCACCAGTTGTGCTCGTCTCTTTATGCACATGTTCCTTCTCCTTCTCCACCTGCAGCTAAAGGTTTGCACTGGCTCGCTCTCCAGACACAGACAGAGCCTCGGGTCTGTCCTGTTCTCTCAGCGCAGCTCTCAGGTACAGAGCGCTAAAAACAGGAGCAGAGCAGTTCTTTTGTCCTGTTCTGAATCAATCACACCTCAACATTCTCGTCTCTCTCTCTGTTTCTGACTTGATTTCTTGCTCTGCTTTGTGCTCAGTCGTGGATTAAACCAGGAGCTCACAGGACAGAGCAGCAGCTCAGCGACTCAGACTAAAGTCACCAGACCTGAGTCTAAAAGAACGGCTGAGAGATGAGCGCATACATGCGCGCATACAGTGCAAGAAAGTGAGAGAAGAGTGTGAAAGATGCTGTGAAATGCACACACTCTGACATTTAGAGAAGCTGATAATGAAAGGAAACATTCACCAGAGTGTCAGACATTGAAGTGGACGCTGAGCCTCACGGCGGCTCAGGATCAGGCTCTGTGGCAAACAGCATCTAGACCAGAGGTTCCCAAGCCCCCCTGACTGAACAGGACATTGTCGAGCCCCCCCTGTTTAAACCAGTGGCCTCTAATTGTTATGTATGATGAAAATTTGAATTAAAAACAATTATTTCAGTCAAATAAACAACTATTGTGGTGTTTTGGTGCTCAGATTTGTGTTTTTTCACTTATAACTACTTTTAGAACTTGACCCCCTGACCAGACAAAGCTTGGGGACCCCCTGGAATCTCAGGTGCCCCCAGGTTGGGAACCACTGATCTAGACTCTAACATCAGCTCTGGGGGCATCAACCCAAGTGCCCCCCGCCTGCTGCAGGGAGCCACATGAGCGCTGGCAATAGTGATAAAAGCAGGCTGAAATCCTATGTTCAGACCGGCTCATTATGACTGGAGACTCTAACATGGCTCTACAGAACCTTCATTTTACTTTTCTGACGTAACGCCACATTAACAACCTTCATTTAAACTCCTGACTCCCTTGAATATGTTAAAGATACATTTAAATTGTCAGAAAACATCTTAAAAAGTCTGCCTGGGTTTATTTGAGCTTTAGACAATCAGTTTATATCTGGACTAGTGAGTATTGACACAGGACCTAATGCTTTTAACTCCAGAAAACAGTTGTGTGTAAAAAGTCTTTGTATTTTGGTGCTTTTTGACGACACATGTGGAGTCGTAATTTTCTACTTTCATTTGTCATTTCCTTCATAATTTTCAGCTTAACGGCTGTAAAACTCTGATAAATATTTCGCACAGACTAGGACAGAAGAAAAATGTGACGATGTCTTGAATCGAAACGCTGCGAGCTGATTGGCTGTCTGCTCACGTCCGGCGAGGCATCTGGCTTTAATTGGAGAGATGTGCCGTTACCAGCAGCTGCCGAGCCGGTTAGGACAATAAATTACTCCAATTAGGAAAGAGATGGAGGGAGGGAGGGAGGGAAGGAGGGGAGAGAGAGAGGAGAGGAGAGGGAGAGAAATAGAGAGGGGGAGGAGAGGGGGGTGGGGGGAAAGAGAGAGAGACGGAAAGAGAGGAAGAAAGAGAGGAGAGGGAGGGAGAGGAGAGGGAGAGAGAGAAAGAGAGAGTGGGAGGAGGGAGAGAGAGAGAGAGAGAAAGAGAGAGAGAGAGAAAGAGAGAGGGGGAGGAGAGGGGTTTAGGGGGAAAGAGAGAGAAGGAAAGAGGAAGAAAGAGAGGAGAGGGAGAGGAGGGAGAGAGAGAGAGGAAGAAAGAGAGATTGAGAGAGGAGAGGGAGAGTGAGAGAGAGGAGAAGGAGAGAGATGAAGAGAGAGAGGAGAGGGAGGAAAAAGGGAGAGAGAGGGAGAGAGGGAAAAGAGAGAGGGAAGAGAGGAGAGGAGAGGGAAAGGAGAGAGAGAAGGAAGGAGAGAGAGGAGGGGAGAGGAGATGGAGAGAGAGATGGAAAGAGGAGAGAGGGTGAGGGAGAAAGAGAGAGAAGGAGAGAGGACAGGGAGGGAGAGAGAAAGATATTAGAGAGAGTGAGGGGGAAAGAGAGAGAAGAGAGGTGGGCAGAAAGAGGGAGAAAAAGAGAAGTGAGACATCGAGAGAGGGAAAGAGAGAGGAGGGGAGGGAAGAGAGGAGAGGGAAAGAGAGAGGGGAGGGGGCAGAAGGGAGGAGAGAAAGAAATAAGAGAGCAAAAGAGAGGAGAGAGGGAAGAGCAAGAGAGAAAGTAGAAACAGAAGAGAGGAGAGAGGTGGTAAGAGGGAAAGAGGAGGAGAGAGGAAAGAGTGAGAGAAAGAGGAAAAGAGGGGTGAGAGAAGGGAAAGAGAGAGAAGGAAAGAGAAATAAAGAGAGACGGCGGGTAGGTGAGAGAGAGGTAGAGGGGGAGAAGAGAAGAAGAGAGAGGAGAGAAGAAAGCGAGAGGGGGAGAATGAGAGAAAGTAGACAAGAGAAGAGAGATGGAGGAGAAAGAAGATGAAGAGTTTGAGAAAGGGGAAAGAGATTAATAAGGGAAGAGAAATAAGAGAGAGAGAGATAGAGAGAGAGGAGAGAGAGAGAGAGAGAGAGAGAGATTGTAGCTGGTCTAATGAGTCTGGTGAGGTTATTGACGAGGCTGTGATTGGTCGATCGTCTGCAGAATAATCACTTTCATTTGTCTTCTTCAATAACCTGCAGCTTCATTTCCTCTCCACTTTCCACTCACACCAGCCACACGTTCTCTGGCAGGCGTGGTTGCTAGGTAACAGTTGTGGAATGACCTCTACACGTGTCATATTTACTGGACAAAATCTCATCGAAACGGACAAAAAAGAAGAGAATGTGAAAGTCTGATCTGAAGTTTCTCTGACTTTCTCTTTGTCTCTTCTTTAACCCACATCTCCTTTTTCTTTCTCTCCTCCCCTCACTCTCTCCTCTCTTCTTCTCTCCTTCCTTCACTTTTTCTCTTTCTCCCCTTCTCTCTCTTTTCTTTTTCTCTTTCCCACCTTGCTCTCTCCCTTCTTTCTCTCTCTCTCTTTGCACCCATCTCTCTTTCTTTTACTCTTTCCTGCTCTCTCTTTTCCTCCTCCTCTCTCTTTTTCTCCATTTCTCTTTCTCCCTTACTCTTTTCTCTCTCTTTCTCCTCTCTCTCTATCTCTCTTTCTCCTCCTCCCCTTCTCTCTCTTTTTTCTTTCCCCCTGCTCTCTCCCTTCTTTTTCTTTTCTCTCCTTGCTCCCCCTCTCTCTTTCTCTCCCTTTCTCTTTTTCTCCATTTCTTTTTCTCCGATTACTTTCTTTCTCTCTGTTTCTCCTTCGTTCCTCTCTCTCTCTCCTCTCTCCCCATCACCTCTCTCCATTCTCTTTCTCTCACTTCTCGCTCTTTCCCTCTCTCTTTTTTCCTTTTCTCCCTTCACTCTCTCTTTCTCTTTCTCTCTCTTTCTCTCTTCTCTCACTCTCTCTCTCTTTTTCTCTCCCTTCTTTCTCTCACTCTCTCCCTCTTTCCATCTCTCTTTCCTATTCCCCCTCTGTCTTTTTCTCCCTTTCTCCCCTCACTCTTTTTCTCTTGTCTTTCTCTCTCTCTTTTCTCTCCTCTTTCTCTCTCATTTCTCTCTTCTTTCTCTCCCTTCTCCCCCGCTCTCTTTTCTCTCCCCCCCCTCTCTCTCTCTCTTCTACCCCCCTCTCTCTGGTCTCTTTCCCTTCTCTTTCTCTCTCTCTCACCTCTCTCTCCTCTCTCCCCTTCCACTCTCTCTCTCATTTCTCTCTCTCCTTTTCTCTCCTTCTCCCCTGCTCTCTTTCCCTCTCCTCCCTCTCTTCCTCTCTCTCTCTCTCTCTCTCTCTCTCCCTTCTCTTTCTCCCTCTCTCTCTCTTTCTCTCTGCAGAAGTGTGACGTCCATACCTGAGTTTTATTACATCTGAACATTCCAGATTGTTGTTCAAACTAATATTCCTGACGTTCCTGCTCCTTCTGCATGCCTCCGTCCGTCCCGGGAGCATCCGTTCCCCTGGAGAGTCTGGGATCGTCCCGGACCGCGCTGGAGCCGGTGGATTGGCTGTAATTACAACGCATGATTAACTGCACTGAGCTGACGAGTTGTGATCGCCGTGAGAGAGAGGAAGAGAGACGAGAGAGGAGAGAGAGAAAGGAGAGGATGGCGGAAGTGATGGATGGGGAGAGAGAGGGGAAAGGGGAGAGAGAGAGAGAGAGAACGAGGACGAGAGAGAGAGGGCAGAGAGAGAGGAGAGAGAGAGGAGAGTGGAGAGAGAGAGAGAGAAGAAGAAGAGAGAGAGGGGGTAGAGCAGAAGGAGAGACGAGAGAGGAGAGAGAGAGAGGGAAGATGCAGAGGCGGAGAGAGAGAGAGAGATGAGGGAGAGAGAGAGAGAGAAAGAGGGGAGGGAAGAGGGGGGAAGGGAAAGAGGGGGGAAAAAAAAAGAGGAGAGAAAAGAAGAGAGAAGAGAGGAAGAGAGAGGAGAGAAGAGAGAGAGAGAGAGAGGAATGAGAAGAGAAGAAGAGAAGGAGAGAGAGAGAGAGAAAGGGGGAGAGAAGGACGTGAGGAAGAGGGGGGGGAAGGCGAGAGATAGAGAGGGGGAGAGGAGAGAGGAGACAAGAGAGAGAAGCAGAAAGAAAGAGGGAGAGGAGGGAGGAGAGGGAAGACGAGAGAGGAGAGAGGGGGGAGAGAGAGAAGAAGAGATAAGGAAGGGAGAGAGAGAGAGGACGAGGGGAGAGAAGAAAGACAGAGGAGTGAGGAGAGGGAGGGAGAGAGAGTGTATGACGGATGGAGAAAGAGCAGAGAAGAGCTAGAGGAAGGAGATGGACAGGGGAAAAAGAGGAAAGGAGGGGGAGGGCAGGGAGGTGGAGAGAGAGAGAGAGAGAGAGAGTTAGAGAGAGAGGGAGAGAGAGAGAGAGAGAGGACACAGGGAGGGGGGAGGACAGGAAAAGAGAGAGAAAGTGAGAGAGAGAGAACGGAAGGGGAGAGAGAGAAACGACTAACGCTAGAAGAATGAAACATCTGTGTGAGAGAGGGAGAGAGAGTAGATGCTAATGATGCTATAAATGAGGACGGCTAACACAATGGAAACATCTGTGAGTGAGAGAATGAGTCTGAAGAGTCTCCCTCTTCTCCTCTCTTTCTCTCCACAGCACATGTTCCCTTCCTCACCTGTCTCCTCTCTCTCTCTCTCTCTCTCTCTCTCTCTTCATGTGTCTCTTCTCCAGCACCTTTGTTCCACTGTTAACATGTCATAAACCCTCTCACTCACTCTCTCGTTTTTTTCTTTCCTCTTTCTATCTTTCTCTTCTATCTCTACCCCCCTTTCTTCCTCTTTTTCTGTCCTCTCTCTTTCTCTCTTCCCTCTCTCTCTACCTTTCTCGCTCGCTCCCTTTTTCTCTTCTCTCTCTCTGTACCCCTCTCTAACTTTGTTTTTCTCTTCTCTTGCTCTCTCTCTTCCTCTCTTTTCTCTCTCTACTCACTCTCTTTCCTCTCTTCTCTTCTCTCTCACTCCCTCTCTCCCCATCGTTTTCTCTGCGCGCTTCTTTTCCTCTCTTCTCTCTCCCTTTTTCTCTCTGTTTCTCTCTCTTCTCCCCTTTCTCTCCCTCCTCTCTCTCTTTCTCTTTCTCCTCTCTCTCTCCTCTCTCTCTTTTCCCTCTCTTCGCTTTCTCCTCTCTCTCTCTATCTTTCTCTCTCTACCACTTGCTTGCTCTCTTTTCCCTCTCATCTCTCTCTTTCTCTCCTTTTTCTCTTCTCTTTCTCTCTCCCTCTCTCTCCCCTTTCTTTCTCTCTCTCTCTTTCTGTTCATCTCTCCCCTCTCTTTCTTTCTCCCTCTCTCTTTGTCTCTCTCTATAAATATAAATATTGTATATCACCTTCAGCTCAAACAATCAATCACGTTCCAAACCTAGAAACATCCGTGTTATATTTTTATGATTCACTTAAGTATCTGACTTTCCTCTCTCTCACTAACATGTCCACCATTTGCCTATAACACTCTTTCCCTCCTCTTCTCTTCCCCTGTTTTTCTCCTTCTTTTTTCTCTCCACATTTCCAATCCGCTGCCTCCAGCCGAGCTCACGATTCTGTCTTTCTGTGGCTTTTCCATCCATTACTGTTAGCAAGCTGCCACGTCCTGCTGATCCGTGTGAAGGGAAAGTGCCTGCTACGGATCCGGCGCTACATGCTAATGAAAGACAGAGAGAGGGAAGAGAGAGGGGGGAGACAGGGGAGGAGGGAGGAGAGAGGGGAGCAGGAGAGGAGGAGGGAGAGACTGGGAGGGAGAAACAAAGAGGAAGGGGGAGGGAGAGAGGGACAGGGAGGAGAAGAGGGAGAGAGAGAGAAGAGAGGGGGGAGAGAGAGGGAGGAGAGGAGGGAGAGGGAGGAGGAGAGAGAGAGAAAAAGAGAAGAGAGAGAAAAAACGAGAAAGAAAGAAAATAAAAAGAAAGAAAGAAAGAAAGAAAGAAAAGAAAGAGAAAGAAAAGAAAGAGAAGAAAGAAAGAAAGAAAAGAAAAAGAGAAAGAAAGAAAAAAAGAAGAAAGAAAGAGAAGAAAGGAAAGAAAGAAGAGAAGAAAGAAAGAAAGAAAGAAAGAAAGCTTTAAAATAAGGTTCCGTAATAAGCTAGTTATAAGCGTTAATAAGCATTAATAAGCTGCTAATAAGCACTTATAAAACATATATAACATGACTGATTGCTCACTAAGACATTATAAAGAGTTAATATGCCATTTATTAAGACTTGTGTGTGTGTTAATAGCCTGTGTCCATTTCACTTGTAAGTTCATTAATATGTTTCTACTATCAACAAAAAAAGTGATGAAGTTACGTTCAGTTTTGAATAAACATGCTTATAATTTGCTTCTTACCAAAAATACTGATTAATAAACACATTATAATGCTTTAATAAATAGCTTATAAAGTGGTTTTGCAGTACCCTAATCTAAAGCGTGGACAACTTTTGTAACTATGAAAATCACAATAGACTGTATGAAAATGTTACTTTATTTGAACATCAAGGCCCCAAACAAACAAGCCTGGTGGTAAGTTGTACAGTGAACAGCAGCATAAATGGAATGTCTTTTTCTTGAGAAAAACAATGTTTGAAAACACCTCATACATTTGCAGCATTTTAAAGGAGACATATGCAAAACAACTTTAAGCTTTTACCCTTTTTATAACGTCATTTTTGATTCCGGCAAAACAAAATCTTGGAACTGTACAAAGTAGTACAACTGTACTATACAAAATTATATAAAAAACAAAACTAAAAACAAGAATATTTTTTCAAGCCTCTAAGCAAATAGAAAAACATTTGTAATCTCAATGCCTGTCTTTCCTCAAAGGCAGAAGCTGATTGGATTGTTTTTAAGGAGTGAATATTGTTGCTTACAGCAATATCATTACAAATGGCATCATTACATGCTTTTGTGAAATCACTCAGTTTATCATTGGATTACGTCTTTGCTTGAGCTCGTTGTACTTCTGCGGGTCAGCGATGGCAAGTTCTGCACCGCCGCATTGCAGACTATAGTGTTGCGATCCACTCCAACCTTCTCCTCAAGCCTTTGAAAGAGACCGACCTCTTGGAAGCTCTTCAGTACCCTTTGGTATCTTTCAACCCTCATACATTTGCAGCATTTTAAAGGAGACATTTTATGCTAACATTTTAAGGGCAATGCATTGGATTGGTGATTGGTGAAGTTTCTGGGTGAACCATGGAATAAAAATGTCATGTTATGTAGCCATTTTAAGCCTCTTTCCATGACCAAGGCATTTAGATGATTATTTGTGGTAGATAAATAACAAAAAGTAAAACCTTGGTCTTTCTTGTGGTTCAATAGTGCCTGAACATTTAATACTGTATAAACTCCTCTAATAACAGTAAAACAAACTAATTTGTTAGAAGACAATACACAATCAAGCTATTACATGTGAACTTTCATTTTTCACCCAACAAAAGCCACTTAACTTTACACTAATGGTACTGTTATTGCAATATCTTGAAGAAGTCGTCCAAGTGGACCATTGTGATGCTTTTTAAGCAAGCCACTCATTCCATTTATTACATATAAGTGCTCACTTAATAGATCTTCAGTTTGATTACCACGAAGCCTCATACCTGCTCCTTAATTTTTCTCCAGCCCTTTCTATGTGCTGTCGTGTGCGTTCCCAGCTGACAGGATCCACCATCCATTTGACTGTGGTTCACAGTAAAGTGGTGACCCAAGTCAGGAATCACACACTAAGCTCTCCATTCCATCCGCTTGAGAATCATGAGAGCCAGATTTTACATTGTGAGCTTCTCAGGGCGTACAAGTTCTTTACACCTCTCTTCTCCAACTAGGCGCAGCAAACCTGGCCTTCCACTCTTTCCCTTCGTTTCCAAGGGCATGCCAAACACCATTTTTTCGTTCGCCATGCTCCTGAATTCTCCCTCGCATACTGGTAAAAAAAAACAATGCCCTATTGAAAAGAAAGGCAACAAGGTAACATTCATTCATACAATACTAATACCCTATCATCATCATCTATAAATCATACTACTACTATTAACTAATTATATACTATATATTACTCAAGTCAAATACATAATAGTATATATACTGGTCTAGATAGATTAGAATAGCAAAGATAGATAGATAGATAGATAGACTAGATAGCTACAGACAGACAGACAAGACTAAATAATGCATAGCTAAAACGATCACGATAGAACACACACTAACAAACCAAAAAATACATGTATAAAAACACAAACTCT